>VXAA01002328.1:59477-97306 GCA_013399115.1 Anseranas semipalmata
AGAAAGAAAGAAAGAAAGAAAGAAAGAAAGAAAGAAAGAAAGAAAAGAAAGAAAGAAAGAAAGAAAGAAAGAAAGAAAGAAAGAAAGAAAGAAAGAAAGAAAGAAAGAAAGAAAGAAAGGACATTGATGTGAAAAACATCTCTCTTGGCATCATGCATCCTCCACACACAAAACCATAATAGTCCAATCAGTAAACAAAGATAAGCAAAGATGATCTTTGAAGATAACACACCTGTGTCAGAAGAGGATTACAGAAGCTGCAGACAGGTAGTTTTGCCAGAGAAACACACATCAAAACTGAGTCTATCTCTGACAATATATAGCTTGCAGCAGAAATACCAAGACCAAAATATTATGACACCTGTAAGTTTTCAATTTGCATGCTGGTTTTCTCTTTGCCCTCTATGTTCTCAAGAGAGATTCTGAGTGATGAGAAGCAGTGCATTATGAGAAATACAACTGAAGAGGTCCACCTAAAGTAGAGTAAAATAGAGTAGCAGCACAAAGCTGAGCAATCATAGGCATGAATGCTCACAAGGCATTTCAATCACCTTTCCGAGTCTAAGATATCTTTAGTTATGGCTTTGGCTTTCAGATTTGGCTTTTTTTTTTTTTTTTTTTTACTTTCCAGTTTTAAAAAACCAGAAGTTTTAAGAGAAAACTTTTTTTTTTTTTTTTTTTAATGAGAAACTAATGTAGCTTCAAAAGCAGTTTTGATTAAATTTGTTCACAAAGCTCTTGGAATGATTCTAGCTGGAATCCAAATCTCTAAGCTTTTGGCCCAGAAGAGAGAACACCAGTAAACCTATGCTTGCTTTTGTAGCATTGTGCTTGTACAGTCTGATCAGAGTTTAGTTTGTAGGATCCAAACACAGTTGAGCAACATTTGATGATGATTATTTTATTTGATTTTCTGAATTATTTGCACAAGATTATTGTTACTTTGAAGATACCTCACTTCAGGCTGTTCAGCTTTTATTCAACAAAGCCAAACACAATTTGTTTTTATGAAACACTGTAAATATAGAAAGCTGTAAATTAAGTTGCTTTGGAACAGAGAAAGCAATTTTAAGAAATGTCAGGTGATATATCTAGCTTTGAAATCATTCTGCAGAGGAAGGGACAGGACTTTCCCTATATTCCTGCCACAACAGGAAGCAAAAAAGCTAATTCAGTTTCAGGCCAGAAGAAAGAAAATAACTGTGTTTACATCATAACACATACCAGTAGAAGAGATACTTGGGAAAAGAAGAGTGATACTCCTGACCACACAACTTATGTGTAGCTTAAGTACTAGCAGTGCACTCAATTTTTAAAGTAATGGATCTGTTGTACTTCACTTATTAGAATGTATGCTGTAACTATTCCTTCACCTAAAAAAAAATAATAATAATAATCAGTAACAAGCATATGGTATCAGTCATACACCACAGTGTTTTTGGAACTATCTTAATAAAACTAAGTGAATTAAATAATTATTCAAGAAAGCACATATATTACAGTAGTGTTACGAATGGGTCTGTTGAAGATGCAAGCTTTTCTTACTTCTAATATGCCTTTCATACACTGAATCATCCAACCATTGCACCATAGATAGAGGTAAAAAGTACACTTCTGTATGGGCTGGTAACTATTAAAACCTTATCATGAGCAAAGATTTTGGAGCAGAGGTTTCTGAACTGTGTTGCTGAGCAGAACCTGCAGAATTCCCCAAACAATGGTGATGGATTACCTGAGTAGAGGCACTTCTACACAAGCAGTTCCAGCTGTTCCATACTAAGTCACTGCTGTGTGCTGCAGAGGTCACCTCTGGCAGCCTGTGTGATTTGCAGTTCTCCCTGCAAGAACACAACCAGCACTTGGATCTGATCTTCAGACTCAGTGCATGGGAGCAGGGCCAAGACAAGCCAGCCTGCTTGGAGGAAGGAGTTGAGATGCTGTATAGAGGCTTAAGGGTGCAATAGCCTGGGCAAGGAAGCCGAGTGAATGGGAATGCCCAAAGAGGAGGCAGGACCTTTGCAGTGGGGTTTGCAGGAAAAAGGTGGTGAGAAACAGTGGGAGATACTAGACTTTCAGTTCACACACCCAACCTGCAGAGAACAGAAACAAACAGATTTTAAAAAAGCCATCTGGTAAGGTAAAAGATAGAAGGACAGTTTGGGCATATAAGTAAGATGTTATTTGTCCAAAACAAGTCATAAAACATCCTTATAAGTGTGCTGGTCAAGTGGGTAAGCTGCTGAAAGGTAAGAGCCCTAGAAAACCTGTACCTAATTCCCACAAAACTTGCAAACGAGGTTTTATTATTCTAGGTTTGTCATTACAGGCTTTGTCAGTGGCAGGTACCTGCACAGTTGAGTTAAGCACCCTAAAAAGTTAGTAAGAAATTGTGTCCAGAATTTGAAAGTGATTTCTGAAAATGCAACTGCATGGGCCTTAATGCATATGATTCTGCTGTCTACTACACAGAGAAGTTCCTGTGGGGTTATATTACCTTTTATCTATGCTATTATTCATTGTGCGTCGGATCCTTCTTAAACGTGATTTTTTTTTTTTTTTTAGGGGGGGGTAGAGGGGTGGCAATGGGCAATATAAAACAGCCAGTGTTCAATTTAAACAGCTGTAGAGTAAAAGTCAGTGATGATAGAGCTAGAGCATTATACTGCAGCAACCTCAGAAGTTATCTCCTAATCCCTATATGAGTCTTGATGATTAGCATCTCTTGATAGTCAAGCCTGAAACCTCTAACTGCTTACTATTACAGCCACATACTGGTGCTTGCTTATCGAAATGAAATTATTCATTAGGACATTACAAGTAAGCATCCAACTAGCATAGGCAGAATTTAATCTCCTTCCACCCAAACTGAATAGAAAAAAGACATACTATGAAAGATGGCAATGTAAAGACTGCTAAACTTTGATACCTGAACTTCTGATTACAACCCCTTTTTCTACTACCTCTCCCTTTCATTTAATGACAATTATCTAGTCCATCTATTTTAATTTTATTGAAAGTCTCGAAATCCAAATAGTTTGTCTCCTGATTAACTTTTCCATTAGTTTGCTGCTAAATTTCTGCCAGAGAGCATTGACTGATTCTTTGATTGAGATTATCAGCAACTTTTAGCCAGATCAATCAGCTGCAAGGAGATCTCTCAAGTCCTGAACAATTTCTCCTCTACAAGCCATCTCCTATTATGCATAAAAAATTGCTGGGATAGTTCCAAACCCCCTCTCCTTCCCTCTGGGATGTTTCTCTGCACCAGTTCCTGAAGAACAACAAAGGAATGAGCTCTTGGTTTTGGAATCAACAAGAATAAACTGTTTAGTTTCTTAATTATTGGGCTAGGCTCTCTCCAAAAGGGACTAAGTTTGGAATTCTTTTCCTGGCTACTTTTTCTAATCAAGAGCCAAGCATTTGCTGCTCCCTGGACGGGTGCATAATTCTTTTCATTTCTTTTGGGCTTCTAGTGTCTTTACTTGCAGCTCAAAACCGCCTTATATTCAGGAATACTGTGCTGAAGGCAGAGATATAACACAGTGACAACAGCTACCTAGAGAGGACTCTGATAACTATCAGTGCCTTCTGTTAAGACACAGGAAAGCAGAAGTACAAAAACAAGTTCTGAGAAAGTAATGACTAATAGAGCACTAGCAAGGACAACAAATGTTATTTTTATATTCTAACATTTATAGTCTTCACCAAGACTTTAAGTATTTAATTTGCAGCCTCCTCATTCCGCACCAATCAAGCTCAATTTATTCAAGTGCAAATCCCACAGCAACTTTTAGCATTGCATAAAAGTAATTTCCCATACAGAAGCCGCAAATGACTAGGATCAATTTAGAAATTTAAATACAATCTAGTTCATAAAAATCCTTTCTTTACCAATTCAAACACATTTTGCTGTTCCTCTGTCAAAAGTCACTCAAGTATTTGGTACTACAATGGCATTGCCCACTCATCAAAACTGCATACAAGTCTTCTGGACTTTCAAACCAATGAATTTCATCCAGTCTTGAAGCTATTTCCTGGCCCTTTCTAATGGTCAGCTCTGTAACTGGAGCTGCAGGAGCACAGTTACATGTTACATTACTTTAAACTTGCATTGCATTCCTGTGTTAAGGTGCGAACGCTAAATTGGGAACACACATTTGGATAGCTTCAGGATCCTTCCAGTTCCTACCTAACTTCCCTTCTCTACTTCATATAAACAATTGAAATCATGTAAGTACTTAAGAATGTCTTCCATTCCCAAATACTTGGGTTAGATAACTTACAGCTTACCTGCAAATCCAAAGAGCATACCAGAGAATTAAATTTGTCCACAGTGAGTTTTTCCTCAATCTTTAGGTGCTACTTACAGCCAGAAACAATATATTTTGTTTTGTTTTTGTTTTCTGTTTTTGCTCCTAATGTTTTATACCGTCTGCTTTATACTTTAAGTGTCTGCTACAAAAGAAAGCTATTAAGTATCTTGAACTACCTGTATATCAGGGATCAGGGTCAGCATATGACCTCCAGCTTCTGCTATAATTTAAAAATTATTACTGTAAAGGATGTCATCTTCTTGTTTAGTTTCCTTTATCTTTAGTCGATACACAAAAAAAACCTATATGGTGACTTTTTGTCAATAACACTGGTTTAAGTCTATTCTAGTAACACACTGGATTAAATTTCCCAAATTTTCTGTTACTTTGGAGCATATACTAGCACATATTGAGAACTGTAGTTACAATTGCTCCTACTTGCTTTTTTGGTTCCTGACCTGCAAGGCCTCCTCTAGATCTCTGACTCACAGCTGCTTCACTGCTCTTGTTCTCTTGCAGTTGTTTGAAGCACAAGCTATACTGAATCCAATATCCTTGGTTTGGTTTCTCAAGGACTGGTTCTTGGTGAGCCTCAGTATTCTTAACCATACTTCACTCAGGAGTACAACTCTCCTCTACAGTGCAAAGATGTTCATTTCAAATGCCAGTGAATTCACTGCCACAATCCAAGGTCAGTTTTATACACTTGCACTACTTCATTTACTTTGGTTCAAAAAGCCTTCTCATGTTGAGTTGACCTTTTCCATAGTAGTCCCACTGACCTTAGAGGATCGTTTTTCCATGAGTAAGCAGTAATCTGTATGTGTAGTGGCTGCAGAATTCGCCCCTGACAGGATCAACACATCCTTTTCCCCCACAGGTTTTCTTTTACTCCACACACACCCTGTAAACTACTGAGCTGTCAGTCAGCACAGAACAAAAGAGTCAGTACTGAACACAAGTATTTCACATATACTTGGAGCTTCAAAAGGCTATAACATCATGAAGCAATATTCAAATGATCAAACAAATGATAAGATTTATGGACATCATTGATTAATTTAGAACTAGACAGGAAAGGACAGACAAATTGGAACTACATGAAAGCGACCACTAGATCAATCCAAAACTAAATGCCCTAGCTAGGTAATTTCACATCATTGCTTTTCTTTGTATTAATCAAATCTGAAAAAGATATCAACAAAGAGTGGAAGGACAGGAAGAAATTTAGATAATTTAAAATTAAAATTATTGTTAATTTCTCTTCTAGAAATCTTTCATGCTCAAAGAAATCAGATTCTTAGATCTGAGCAAAGGAAAGAAAAATCTTGTTCCAAGACTTCCAGGGTACTGTTTTCAAAAGGATCTTGGAGTTGCATGCATCAAGCACTTGATTTAGGTAGGATAGAGCCAGTGAGAGTGTTCTCTGTCAAAGAAAGGCATTCTAACCATAAGCATTTTTGAAGTCCTAAGAGATTTACAAGAAGTTAAGATTTTTCCTAGAAAATTAAATGCTTTTACAAAAGCATCCTGCATTTGAAAACTCAATTTTCTATGAATAACAAATATGACCAAAACCACTTGATCACTTCTGGCTTGACACATGGTGACATGCAGTGTATGTCTTTCTGAAGGCTTTTAATGTACCACTTTGCTCTCCTGATCGTCTGAAATTTGCAGATATTATTAACAAATAAATCTAGGCAAAGCTTAAAATTTCTTTTTAAATAATTTTCAAAGGTGTAGAAATATAAAGAGGACAATATTGAATTCTCAATGACAAAGAGAACACTTCTTTTCTGGGCATTGCCCGGCATGAGGAAAAACCTCAAATATTCTCTGAAGCAATTAGAAGGATCATGCTTAGGAAAACTATACACTCACTGTTTTTAATGTATGAAGTCATCACTTATTCAGAAACAGAAGCAAAGTAATCCCATGTCAGAAAGTTTAATCTCTTCACTGTTTGTTATAATGTTCTCTTCACTGAAGCACTGACAAGGTGTTTTATTGTGTTTAATAGATGTATTACAGGTGTACCCAGCACCACAACTGCAACTTAAGTTCTAGTGTGCTTGGTGCTGCACAAACTTCAACAAAAATACAGTTCCCTTCACAATCCTACAGTTTCATAATTTGGATAAGATCCTAAGAATACAATTCCCATTTAATTCAATGGTAAGCACATAACTAAAACCCTGTGCAAGGCATTGAACATTTAGCACAGTATTCACTAAGTAGATCCAGATGATGGGCCAAATCCAGCTCTGATGTAGGTGGGCAAAATGCCATTGAAATCATTTGAGTTGCGACACTAGAGCTGAATTTGACCTTATATTTTTTGAACATGATGCCAAATGACTGCAAAAACAATGTAGTTTTTACTCAAGTGCAAATGAATGCAGTGGTTTCATCCTAGCCCCTGGAGGACATGTATTCAGAGCACAAAAGCATCACACAGTTTGGCACAGCTTGTAACTGCTTTTCCGCAAAGATCCAGGACTAGAGCATTCAGGGCGTTGCAGGTCATGAGCAAAGGAGGCGAAGCAGAATAGCTGCATGGACATGGCTGCACACTGTTTGCCTCTTGCTAACCTCTTGCCAGCACTCGTTTCCTCATTTTCATCATTCACTTTAATGTTTCAAGAACAACAACAGCAATTTGAATTATTCTGAAGTCTCAGTGGATGCACATTGTTCCACCCCAGGGCCTACTGAAAGGCACTGCTATAGCTTTGTATTTATGCTGATAGAACTACAAGCTGAATTTGTCTTAGTGTGACTATTAACACTTGGCCTGTGTAATGTCTTACCTTCAAAGATGTCAAGGGTCTTTCTGAAGGCAAATTTATAGAAGACTGTGATAAATGGGACCAGTATTTTTAACACATGTACTTGTTAGCCATTCATATTTTCATATTTATACTTTGGCTTCCAGAATTACTAAGTATAAGGAAATGTTTTTTTAGCTTCCTTTAGAACTATATTCATCCTATGCCTCAAGGGACCTGAATCAGGATATAAATCCAAGCCTTTAAAGTTCCCCTTCAAGTGAAGTCAGTAGAAACATCTTTAATTAGCATAAAAAAAAAAAATCACAAGACAGATAACAACCAAAACCAAAACAAACAAATAAACAACAACAACAAAAAAAAACCACAAACAAACAAACAAAAAACACTAAATCTGTATAGTGTGCAAAAACACTGCTTGGATCATCAGATCCGGCAACTAAATAATGTGAACGTAGTCAAGAAGGGCTCAAAATTCTGTCTTAAACTTGTGCCTTCTCACTGCTTTATGTAACAGTGTTTAGTAAATTCAACAACAATGTCCTCAGCTGATACTTTTCCTATTTACCTTTTCTGTCTTGAGGGATAAACGGAAAAAGAAAACACAGCACAAAAAAAAAAAAAAATCATGTCTAGGGGGAAACTTCCTCATTTTAAGTACAGTAGGGAGATTGGTGCCTAACAAGTTTAATATTCAATACATAGAGGAAGAAGATGCAAGCCTTCTGTCTTTGCTGGTATTTCATAAGAGCAACTTTTGTTCTGGTATTTGTTCATCTCATTTGTACTCTTCCAAACTCTACTGTCATCAAAGAGACTTCCCTAAAAGAAATCACAAGGATACCCCGGGGCCACAGAATAGCTGAAGAAATAATCTGCAGTAGTAGTTGTTCCCTCCTCACATAGAAAATGTGAAAGATAATTTCTTCCTTCTCTTCCATTTTCTTAGCAGTTTTTATCACCAGCTTAATTCTTCCTTCCAGCATTCTCTGATCTGTCCAAATGAGATATTACAGCAGTGTTCATTTTGCAGCTGTATGGATCCCATACTACCTCAACCTGCAGACTAAATCTACAAAGTAAGCTAAAAAAATGAAGTAAACCCAGAGCACGTGGTATCAATGTGAAGTGAACAGATGCAGCTCTTTGGTCATCTAGATAGACTGTTAAGGTGTAATTATGAAAAATACAAATGGAAGCTGTGCATTTATTGGAAACTTTCCCAAAAACAAAATGTGAAGTTAAAAGTACAACATCATTAACTCAGTTTTGACCATCTTGACTTACTGCTTTTCAGGCTTTTGATTTGGGAATTTTAATTTTAATAAGGAATACATGCCATTCAATGTTTTCCAAGATATCTAGAAGAGAAAGGTTTGGATCTCCGAATTCAGAGTTAAACATTTTTCAAAATATCTATTCAACCAACAGCACATAATGTTGTTACATCTACATAAATTTACTCTGTCTGGTTGCAATGACATCATGAATAAACATTTTAGATTTATCTTCAGATAGGTGGCAGATATATTCTTTCTTGCCCATTTCTCTCTAATAAGTAGCAGGAAAATGATACAGAAAATATCATGGAAGACAAGCAAAATATTTCTTCATGAGACAAAAACTAGACTTTTAAAATAAAAAGATGTGCAACATAGTTCTTTTAAAAACACACTTGATTATTTTTTTTCTCCTCTATCTTGATCTCTTTCTTACAGCTGGGATGTCTGGACAACTCTACCAAACGGGCTTCCAATTCCAGTAAGCCCCCCTAGGAAAGTAGCTTTCTGTTCCAGGAGAAAATTTTTACTTAGTGGCTAAAAGACTTCCAAGTTCATGATCCACAACAGGCCAAGAGCACTTAAAAGTCAACAACATCATAAATTAGCTAAGTAAAGCTAAAGTACCGAAGTATCTGAGGATGATTTTGGGGATATCAAATCACAAATTAACTCAGACTTCCAAACCCTATTTAATTTTCCTATAGAAATTATGTCTCAAAAACAGTCTGTACCAAAATACTACATCCCACAAAAACCACCACTGAAACCTTGAATAGGCTTTTGCGTTACAAAAGCCAAACTTTTTTTTTTTCCTCTTGACCATCTTTTTGCTAAATCAGACTTCAAATAGAGAGCTTTTCTGGGAGGAATTAAAAAACACACACAAGCTGCCCCTATTTTAGATTGACTTTGACATTTCATAAGGATGTCAGAGCTAAGTCTAGCCAACTCTTGGGTGGAAGACTTCCAACCCAGGATTCTGCAGAGCATAGGGCTGGTGGATAGGTCACATTCTTTCCTCCAGCCATACAAATTGATGTCCTAATATGGTGCTAGGTGGCACTATGCTGTGAACAGACTTTTAAAAAAAAAAAAAAAGCAACCCTTCATCACTAAATACCACATACCACTGTACTGTTTGACAAAAGAGTGGTGTTAACCCATTCTTTGGCAAAGCCAAGGCATGAGCTACCTTAGTCCCACAGCCATTTCAAACGGCCTGTTTCAGTTCACTTCATACACCAAGCTTCAGGTACTGCTGCTGTCATGTTCTTCATGATATAGACAGGTCTTCACATATATTTAAACGATTCTTTTGCTTTCTGAGTTGGGCCCTATTAAAATTAAGTAAACGTTTGAAAACATTCAATGGGGTATTCAGTCAAAAGCTCTGTGAGATCCTCTAGATGAATGGCTGTGTAATATCTGTTTAGATCTGTATGAAGAACAATTTATGACAAAAATTAGGATCACTTTGCCCTATGCTGTAGCTAATTCAGACTTATGCTGCCTTACTCCCTAATCTGCTGATTGTTGGAAGTGTATATGGATGATCCTTTCTTTGCACTGCACCTTTCACACCACCTGTTTCCCTCTTGCCTTGTGGGTATCAATAGTGTACAAGGATCCGTGAACAAGAATTCACTGAGACAGGACACCTGTTTCTTTCAGGGACTGAAAGACAGAAACTTGGATTGCAGTACCCATTGTACCATTTACATCCAATGAGAGCTTTAATCTGTGTGCCTCAGTTTCACCTAGAAGATAATAGAGCTTACAGCAATATTCGTCCATGTTTATGAAACATCAGTCATAACTGAACTATGGGATCCAAGAGTCTCTTATTATCCCTCCCAGATTCTACAGACAAACAGAGTGCATATAAGTAAGCAGATTTCCTCTGCAAGAAATATAAAGCAGCAATGAGAGGGGAAAAAAAACACTTCCTTAACAAATGATCTTCCAAGACTTCTTTTGTGTCTCGATGTTGCAGTGGTTTAATGTAGTATCACTTTCAGATAACACTTCCATTTCTAGTCACTTATAATTCCTGTGCCTTCACGACAAGACCCTTGAGGATACCAATCTCTTGTATTTAAGCTCAACTTCTTACCACAGTCCAAGACTTCTAAAAATAGTAAAGCTGGGAACCTCTAATAACAAAGACATTTTACATTTATTTTTTTTGCCATTCATTCTTACTGGCAATTTGATAACATTCTGAAAACATTTGACATTAGGCAAGCAATATGATTGGTCTAATTAACAATGATTTTCTTAAGTACCACATATTGTTGAAAACTCCTCCAATAACAAACAACCTGTTTTTATGCGAGAAGGCCATAGAACTCTGGAGGTGTTACAGCTATATTTTCCAAGGTATTTCAGCTTGGAGGTTCTGTTTATTATAACAGGATGTCTGTTGAAGCTGCATTCCCAGGTTTAGACCATCTTTACAAAAAGTGCAGGGCCAGGTAGCAGAGGCAGAGCTTGACGAGATTAAGGCCGCGGGAAGACACGGGGCAGCGCGGGCGTGGAGCCATGCCTCCCCTTCCCAGCCCTGCAGCCCTGCTGCTCGGCTTTGCCTCGCTCACCCAGGGGCAGGTTATGGCCAGGAGGAGGGGCAGCCCCCAAGTGATACACTTTCACACTCCAGTCAATTTGCAGACATCAAACGGCTCCACGGGGTTGTTGTGCTAACACTGCCCCATTTGTTGTCGTCTGAGGCTCTGGAGAAAACTTTTGAGTAACGCCGAGTTTACTTAGCTGCAGAAAGTTTGGTGAACTCCAGTTCATTCCAGGGCCTGTTAACAGCAGGAAAAGTCCAGCCTACAGCTACGGAGGATTCACTGCTTGATGACATTAATAAGATCCAGATCCAAGAGGTAGAGACAGCTGTGATCTTCCGTATCCTCTGCAGGGTGAGTATGCTAAAGCTTTTTGTCCCCTTTGTAATGTTCCCTCTCCCCACTCAAGTTTCAAGGGTGAGGGCAAAACAGGAGAAGTCGAAAGAAATTAGTGCCCAAATTTTGCTTTAGTAGGAATTTGTAAACCACCACTGAGCAGACAAAGCTTAGGAGCCTGCTGTAAAGGTACTCCAACCTCACCAAGTTTTTAAACAGATACACTCATTAAAGCCAGAGAAACAGCAGCTTTTTACAAAGGGCAAAACTAGGAGAAGATAAACACATGTATAAAGAGTTTGACACAGGCATTTCTTTGATAAAGTCAAGATTCTGGAAATACAAACCACAGCATAAAAAGCCAGGGATGCATTAAGTTCTGAACATACTTCATAGATGCCATGGCTACGTTTCCATTGTGTATTACAATAAAAATGTGTTTCTAATGAGCAGACACATATTACCACAATTTTTAATGAAATGCCTTTGTATTTTTACAAAGCATCATGTATTTTTATCAGCATCATAGCTGAAAAGTATAACTTCAGTATCTGAGGTAAAAATAAAACACTGTGTCTCTTCAGCTTTTCTTAGCTTTGTCTTTTCAAAAACTTCTTCCATTTCTTATGGTAGCAACTACATTAAGGGCAAGAGTTTGCTTGGTGTCAAGTATCATTTGAGTTATATATGAAGCAACTGTAGGCCACAAACTATTCAGATTAAACAATCCACACTCTCTTCTCAGAAAACAGAGGGTCCAGTTCTAAAAAACATGGTTCATGGGTTGTTCATCTGAGTGGAGGTTAGCAGGATTAAGTCCTAATCTGTGCACCTGACATCAAATCTTCCAGAAAAATCCACACAGACAACAGATATTTATCTTAAACTTTAGCAGTGAGACAAAAAGCATATCAGAGAAAACACAAGAGCTCTTTTGAACTGTTGTATTTATTATTGTCATGCAATATATACCTTTCATCTCATGTAATGTAATATATACTTAATTATTAAATCTAGCTTGAACAGGTGAAACAGTAAGGAATACTTCAGTTAATAGCTTATCTTTCAAGTTCAGATGACATTGCTATATTTAAAGGGAATATCAACAGAAAGACCAGGAGATAAAATGAGCAATGTCATAAGTGACTGAAAGATGATAGTTACTGCTTTAGATCAGGTGCTTCCAGCAAAATGGTTCTTTGGTTATTGATAGATGCAAAATTAGTATCAGGTATTGCAAAATTAGTATTAGGTTGTGAACCTTTATAGTAAGTTGTTGCCTTACTATCTTTATAAACATAATTAATGATCCAGTTTCAAAATAACTTTCATGGAATACACAGGTTTTACTGTATAAAACAAGTTCAGAAGGAACAACTATCATAATCTAAATCAGTACACACTGTCTGTGTGATTTTTGTCTCCCTTCTACAATATTTGCATTTACAAAATGTGCATGAGCTACAAGGAATTTTAGCAGTTGTCTAATTCAAAGTTGTTGTCCATGTCTGGCCTTGACTTTAATCATCTGAGCAGTGAGCCATTAACATTTGTTGGGTGTCTGTATCATGCCATAGAATTGGCATCTCGTTTAGGTGCTGCATCGTTAACTTTGGGAAAGAGCATTGCTTTCAGAATGAAAGCAAAAGCATAAATAAAGATTTGAACATGCAGAAAGTTCAAATGTTGCAGATGGTTCTTGTCAAAAGACTGGTATCTGGATATAGCTTTATTGGAAAGCTAAATATTTATAAAATAATTTGGGCTTGTATTTAAAGGTCATCTCATTAAACAAAGAAGTGACATTAAATTAGTCACAAATGTTCCTAAAATATTGTTTTTGCCATTTACAATTAGCCAGTAGAAAGTTGAGTCATACTTCTCACATCTGACAAAGTGTTATTTCTGACTTTTTAAGCAATATAAGGTTTTAAACTGTATCAGGCTACTAATATTTAAACTGGAGTTGAGAATTGGCTTTGAGTTATATTTGGCATGATCTTGTACTTTTCCTCCCAATGGTAAAAAATATTGCCGAATTCCCCATTAACTTTCACGGCAATGTTCTTTGGAGACAACTGGACAAATTTTACCCAGATTTACATTCTGCGGAATCCAAGCAAAGCCAATCAGGATGCAAAATACAGCCCAGCAGCTATCTGCCAAAAGGTGACATGCTGTGATGTGTCTGTTTGCCATCAGGATACTGCTGTGGTAAAAAGTAATATTACAGTTATCCCAAACACCTTTTCAAAGCCACTACCCTTACTTTGAACATTTAAGGCAATGTTTACTTCAGAGAAACACTGATCTGAATGTATGGAGAGTTAATTTGATCCCTGCAATTTAGCACCTTTGTAGTACAGCATTTGTAGAGGAACAGACAACTCTGTGGCTTCAGAGGAATTATTTTAATGAGATGGGGGGGGGCTATTTTTCCCTTTTAAAGATGGCACCAGTTGTATCTAATCACTGTAGTACTTTCTATCCTTTTGTTGGTGTTGACAGTTGTTGTTTCAGCTGTAGTTAATACCTCCTAGATTTTTGCTATAGAGAGGGTAATACATACAGTCCTGCACTGAAGTGTTTGCCTATTTACTAAGTGTTGTGAATTTAATTAATGAATATATACCAAATATAGCAGGCAAACAAGCTATTACAAATTCTTAGTCTGGTACAGCAACATTTTATAAAGCCTGAAGAGCATGGCTCTGGCAGGATGATACACACCGGTTTCACTTGGTGTAGAATTATTTTTGCTTCAGAATGCTTTGTGCCCAGCATACATTCAGCTTGAGTTAGCAATGCTCTCATCTAGCATCTACAACAGGGTTTATTTTGATCTAAACTGACTTCAGTATGGAGGTCATTTTTGTTAGCATAGAACAGAATCAATAAAATCAAATAAACAAAAATTATACTCGATTCTTCTTTTCCATTCTTGGCATAGCTCTGCTCCTGAAAAGAAAAATGGCAAAGAAATATGAGATACTCTCAAATCTTTTTCTGTAGCATATGGCAGATAGTAATACATGGGTTCCAAATGCAGCTTCAATGATAGTCTGCAGCAAAACTCCCATGGATACAAAACCACATTGCATGGTATCCACTTGAAAATATATAACAATATCCAGCACATTTAATACTCTAGATAATATATTTCAACATCTGAGACACAATTATTTTTAGACATCTGATTCTCTAAGCCTTCCTGTGTTATTGTAAGGACACTTTAGCCATATCGTCCTGTGCCCCAAAGTAAGCTGGAATAATAGCTGGCAGGAGCTCCGAACTCACTACAGAGCAGAATGGGAGATTGCCATCAATCCCAGCAACCTACAGAGTTCCTCCTGCTAGTGACATACAGAAAGATGCTAAGATTTTCAGCCTGATACAAACTTAACAGCCTTAAAATATTTTTAAAGGTGAATTGGAATTCCATTGTAATTCATCTATTTAATACAAATTGAAATCCAAGTGGGACAGCAAAATATGCCTGCCTCAATGTTGTTTCCTTCTTTTAAGGATTTCAGTCCTTCCCTAATTAAAGGAAATTGCAAAACTCCTGCCCATTTCACTGGGAGAAGAATCAGATCCCTTCACATCTTTACCAGGGACTACACCCTGCTATGCATGTTTTCACATGAGAATCATCCATATCATCCAAAAGTATTTTTGCAATGGGAATTCACGTCAAAAATGAGGCCTATAACACAGAATCCAAAGCAGCCAGTTAGTATTGTTTTCTCAGTCCCTAGCATCTGGCCATCTTGTTCAGTCCCATCAGGCTAGCTATAATCCATTTCATAGGCTTCAGAATGTAGGAAAGATACAACAGTCGACAACATTTAGCTGGAAAAGAAGCAGGGTGTCTCGCTTGCTTCATTAACAAGCCTTAAGTTTACATGTTCTCATCTGAGTGTGATGCTCGATAACACTGTAGAGCATCAACCAACCATCATGTAACCAAGCAGCTCTCATTATAGATGCTTTGTGTCCTTAACAGAGTGTACTAGCCCTTCATCCCAGTAAAAATAGTCAAAGTCTCCATTTGAGAACACCTTACAAAACACCGAAGTCTTGGTGTGCAACCATTTCTAACACTTCCATAATTAGCTTTTGCTCTGGCTTAGAGGGGGCTGGGAAAAGAGCAGGAGGAGAGAAAAAGCTTTGTGTTAAATATTGTAAGACTTCCGCCGTTTTATACGTAACATCAGAAAGAGAGAACTTCTGCATAAGGTTGTTCTCATGGTTTTCATTATCGCATATAGTTAATCGAAAACACTTCAACCCCAGGCAACCACTGCACTGCAAAGAGAATATTTAGAGGGTATAAAAGCATCCTACTCACTGGGAAACTAATTAACTTGGTTAAAAATGAAACAGTTTTTTAAAAAGTACTGTAGTGTCAGGAAGGGCTTGGTGATACCTCAGATTTACTATGTGTGCACACAAATGAAAGCCAATTCTGCTTCTGTTGAAGGTAACGGCAATAGTTCCTCTGACTCCAGTGCAGGCAGATCAGGCCTTTTGCATTACATTTAAATCTTTGAAGAAATAGGATAGCCTTTTATGTACTTATATTTTCAATATACTCTATGGATCTTGAACCTCAAAATCCCATTTCCAGGACATCTCAGTTTCAGAACTGTATAGGCGCTCAGTTTTGTTGTTGTTTTTTGTAAGTAGTATTTAGGTTCCTGATGCTAGTTCAACAGCAATTTAGGCACTCAATTCCAAAATAATAGCCCCCAAAATCCTTCTTCAACAGCTTCCTAAAATTTGCAGGTTACTCTACTATTGTAAATATCTATTTCCACTTCAGCACAGACTAAGCGGCTTCTTTTTTAACAGTGTTATACTGCACCCCGCTTAGCACTTTTCCATGGCAAGATGTACACCCAAAGTTCCAGGACCAAGACTCTTCCATTGAACTGCAAGCATTCATTTTCTGAGCACATTACTGAACACCATCTGAAACAGGATCTTGCATATAATACAGCAGCGATTCCTTTCATTTAGAAGATGCCTGGAAGAACCACCTTCCCTTTCACACCAACAGTTCAGAGCACACATGCAGAGTATGAAAGGATCTATCTGCCTGAGAACATTTGAGTTCACTTGCCACAAGCACCCAAGCCCTCTAGGTTTTAGCTACTCTGATGGCTGTCAAGTAGGGAAATGATGCTTTCAGACCCTCTTGTTGAAGATGTTCCACTAAACAAAATAATAATAATAATTAATAATCAAAACAAATTGAAGTGGAAGAAGACAGCAAGGAGGAGCAAGGCTCTAATGTTCTGCTGATCCCATTTTGCAGCAGAGAATGCAAAACCCCAGTCTCCCAGTCAGATTCAAGAAGTAGGTGAACGCATCCTTTTTTTTTCTGCACATGCTCACATTCCCACCTCTCATGAGATGGCCACGGTCAAGTGTCCCACCCGCCTGGCAGCCCATGAGGTTTCCAAATTCATATCCTTCCCTGTAATCCTGAAACATCTAAAAGCATAACAAAACCCACCTTTGTTCACTGCATTTCACCTAGAATGGCTGAAGTGACTGTAATCAGCTGGTTTGAATTCCATTTTGAGTTTTTTCTCTGTATGTAATTGGTGTTAATTCTGGGTATTTTTCCAGTCACCAGTTTTATAAGAGTGCAGCTTCCTGAAGGTGTGCTCAGCCTCTGCCATTTTTAGTCCTGAACTGGCACTGAAAGCCTCCTGGCTAGACCCTGTATCTATATGAGAAGTCAGTGAAATTCTCAGCAGGTGCCTTAATACGCTATGGAAGTCTCTGAGGAGCAGAGGCCATAATTTGAAATTCTTCCTTGCTGACATGGGTTAAAATTAGACTAAGCAAATAAATATTTCTCTGAGAAATCAAATACCACATTAGAGTATTTTTAGACATAGCATCACAATGATTTAAACAAGGATCTCAAAAGTTTAGGGCAGAATAGGTAATAAATCTTTAAAATTGCTACTGATGTCTATGGTGTTCTGGGATATTTTAAGAGTTATTCTGTTGCACTGATTAATAATAAATAGAGAACATTAGAGTGGTTTTATTTACTCAGCTTTCTCTCACATGAAACTAATCCACACATACATTATTGATAAATAATGTGCACCTCTCCAGTTCACGGCATCTAAATTATGCAGAATTAGGAACAGATGACGAACCAATACACATAACTGTTTATCCTAGTAGATATCACTGTATTTGCTGCCAGCATACTTGGTGAACTGCAATTTTGAGTAAAATCTATAGAGGTGGACTTTTTTCCACAGATGCTACAATAATATTTGGCATTCAGATCAAAACCATGCTCAGATAAGAGATATCAGAATTAATATATACAGAAGCATCATTTAAAAGCAATAATGCAGTTTAGTGGGTTTGGTCAGCCTTATAAAAATAAAAAGTTTTGCGGTATTTTGGAGTATATTAACTTGCAGGTGTTTCAGCACTTCATTACATTATAGTTGTTGTATCACAATAAATTATATTCTTTTACCAATGCTCTCTTCTGCCTTGTTTTTACAAAGCAGTGTTTATTTTCATCTAGGAACTAAACACAACATTGTCAAGCAACATCTCTCAACAGTCATGAAATATTTAGCACAATATTCACCTGAGAGCATTACCTAGCAGAGATTTTTCAAAGCAATAATCTTAGGTTACATTTGCATTGAGTTTCCAAGAGGAAGTATGAGTTTTCCAGTGCAGATACACAAGGCCAAATTCACCTCGTCAGCTCACTTAATTCATGTCTGGAAAAAATTTGGGCTATTCTCTATTCAATTGTGTTGAATTAGACTTTGCATCTTCAGTTTTATTTAGATGGAAGTAATTACCTGAGAAAAGCTCCACAGAGTATTTGAACATTTAATATTATAGTATTACACAAAAATATATTAGGGATGTTTTGCTTAAAGTGTGGCAGAACACACACTAAACGTTCTGCCCAAATTATGATTGGACAACTTAGGTGAACAATTCATAGGGCCAACTATGTACATTGTGGGCTTTGGGGCTTTTTTGATCATTGGGGCAAGACAAGTATGAGACGAAAGCTTAAAACCCTAAAAGCAAGCCATTCTTCAAATACTGAAATCTAAATCCCATTTTATTATGCTGTCAATGAACTGCCGAGATTCTCCCTTGCTTGTTAACATGATAGCAGACAGATGAGAAGAAATAAAAAGTACTGGCCTGTGAAAGGCAAATCAAAAGGGGGGTTGAAGGGATTTCTCGAGTTACTCAGGTGAGTCTTTACGCCCCAGCCGGTGACCCAGCCAATGGTCAGAAGGGTGCAGGTTCCGTTTGGTTGCCCTGAACGCTCAGACACGGGATCCAACTGTCTGCCCAAAAAGGCTGAGAATTTGCAGTTTCTTTGTAAGCTTACTGCACAATAAACAAAAGAAGGGAATTTGATACTAACTAAACAGAGGATGAATAGTCAATAACATTGTATAAACTGTTTCAAGTCACAAATCTTTATGCAGCAGGAACAACTTCATTACTGGAGTCTTTTACTGCAAAGATTGCTTTTGTTTGTTTGTTTGTTATTCCCTCCCCTCAGCTTTTAGGTGTAAAATATATTTTTCCGAAATGAAACCCTCACCCTCACCTGTTGGCAGATAGCAGCATCAAATTCTTAACTTCTATAACAGAAAGGTAAACCATAGATTAAATGGAAGTTAAAGTGAATGAAGGAAGTGGGAGGGCACTATGACTATGGAGATATTTAAATATTCTTCAGATCTGCAAATAATCATTTTATGTCTTTCAACTTGGGTGGCATGAAGTTTGTAAAAAAAAAAAAAATTCCAGTAAAAAAAAAAGAGTATATTTTTCCATTGTTGGATATCTAATTCTTAAATTTAAACAAAGTATTTAAAGTACCATAATCAACATTTTGAATAAAAACTGAAATATGTAACAAGTTTCATGCTATCATAACTAAACAACTATGAAAGGAGGTGGCATGTGAAAAAGTCAGGACAAAATGCAAACACAATGACATTTGTACAACAATTTTAAGTGCAGTCAACCAGAGTTTATAGACCTAAACCTGAATTCTCTTAACATGGAAACATTATTTTAACGTATCGTGGTGTATATTTCTCAGAATGAGTTAGCTGTCAAGTTTAAGTAATACCTTACATGCCCTTTTCGTAACTTGCAGAATTAGCTTTATGAAACCCAGCTGTTCAAAATAAAGCCTGGACTAGCAGTGCCATCTAGCATCTTTAAAAAAAAACTCAACAACAACAAAATCCCTGTGCACTTACAGAACTGGTAGGTTAGCATTTATTAAGACTATCAATCTTTGTAATAGATCTATGCATCAAGTTGTAACCCTCAAGTGAGCAATGGGACATGTTTTGATAATCAGTGTATTACCAAATACAACATCTGTACACGTCACAAACCATCTGGACAATAAATGTGTCAGACAAAACCCTTTAGCCTTTGAAAGAGCTGAACCAAGAATGCGAAAAAGAGGGATGCCTCTACTTCTTCAGTTATTGCACATTGATAGTGTGAACCTGTGATAGAGATGGAAATAAGGAACAGCAAGCAGTTTTCTTCCCTAAGCAATCTAGAATACATAGACCACTTTAGATTACCAGTGAAAATATTTGCTTTTGCCAGTAAAGAGAAACATCTGCTTCACATGGCTTAATGAATGAATCCCCCATTCTGAAATCTAGCAGACTTCTGCTTTGTGCAGGTATATATTGACATGTTACAATGCACTTGCAATATATTCATTTGCTCCTCTCTATATGGAGTTAAAAGGCATTTGCAAAAGTATAACAGTGAACAAAATTGCACCCACTTTTATTGTTTGTTGAACAGAATGAATTGCTTGGCATTGCATAAGACAAAACATGAAAACAAATACTGCCTCTCAGAGCCTACAGTATAGAAGACAGGCTCTGAAATGACAGGATGTACTGGGAAGCCTTGAAACACAGTCATTAATTATCGTCATTGTTAGAAGCAAGCCTTTAGAAAGAACTTGAGTGCAAACAAGGATGAGAAGACACTGTAGCATAAGGAGCTGCAGAGAAAGACGTGAGATGAATTATTACAAGCTCAGCCACAGCAGTCCCTTGGCACAATGGTGCAGAAACATAGATATAGGCACACACCTCTCCTCCATAGCTAAGAATCAGTTCTATGCAGAGAAATTAATAACACAGGCATGGTAATTAGGTTATGAACCTTTCAGTTGAAGGTCCCTGATAACCTTTACATTATGAAAAATTATTAATGCTTTGGTGACTTTCAAACAAGTTTCATCTGCCACTGTTTTCCCCTATTCCTGTGCATTTTTGTGTCGACATTGCCCAAGAAAAGTTTTCATTGACTGAACTGTAAACTTAAGATACAATTTGCAAAACTCTAGATTATTCCATTCCTGAAACAAAATACCCCCACCCGAGAAAGTTTTCTTGGAATAGAAACAGAAATAGCGTGTGAAGATTTATCCAAATACCTCTAGAGCAAAACCAACCCCGCTGAGTCTAGGTGCCTAGTCACCCAGCTCAGGTAATCCACGTGACCAGCCAGTGACACCCCACCAGTGACATTTGCATAGAAACACCAACAAAACATATCAGTTAAGAGACAGTTTAATAAAACATTCTAAGTCTGGCTTACTTGAAAAATAAATAAATAGAACAAGTTACATCAACATAACTGTTTGGCAGCCATTGTAAAGTCACCTGTAACTATCTCAAAATCATCATTCTAATCATAGCAGCCTCATTAGAAGAGTACAGTATCTATCCATTTATTTATGTATGTGATTCCCTTTTAGGGAACAAGTGCTTTTTACCCATGAAAAGACCCACTCTACTATTACCTATTTATTACAACTGGTATTACATATGGTTTTGTGAGCTTCAGTTATAGCATAGCATTCAGCTACATTAGATACAAATACTAAACACGTATCTATGATATTCACATTTTCCATATCAGGAATTGGACCATTTGTTGCTAATATCATAATTAATTGTCTATTTCCCTGATTTTTTTTTCTTAGTATGACTAGCTACTGCCCTGTAAGAATAGTTATTTTTAAAATATATCATGTTTGCAGTACTTTCAAAGAGACCCATAGGTTTTACACAGAGAACTGGAAAAGCAAACTGTCAATGCTTCAGTCTGATAAAGTGTTCTTACACTTGTAAAGAAATACACAAATGGCAGCATGCTGCATGTTTTCCAGCACAATCACCCTAACTTTAGACCCACCAACAGAAAGGAACAACATGCACTTTGAGAGTCTAAATGAAATGTGAGAATGGAGACCTGGCAGATGTTTTGCACAGCCCCTTTCTGTCTTCAGTTGCTTATGTCAGGTTTGCTGGAAACACTATGAAGTGGTAACCCAGAGAATGTTTTCTCCTCAAACTCTTTTTAGCTTTCTATTTAAATGCAAGTTTGCATCTTACCTTTTCATTGTGTTTTAATTAAGAAAGCTTTATTTTTCCCTTCTTATTTTTCATCTTTTACAGCAAGATGGTGTGATCAGGAATTCATTTTCACAGGGAGAGTCTCTACTTATAGACCAAAGGAGGCAAGATACACTAGTGTAACTATTTATGCAAGATTATATCTGTGTATTCAGAAGACTAATCACATCCCTGCAGAGGCTCAGTGCTTGATAGGAGAGCGCTCCCATTTGTTAAGCATTGCCCCTTCATGCTTAAAGAGTAAGAATGTTTCCAAAGGAAATCAGCAGCAAAGAATAAAATTCACAACTGAAAGGAAAGAAAAAATACATTCAAACTAGACTCATTCAAACACAAACACAAGACAAACCCACCAGCACAAGGCTGGTTATCTGCCTAAGGCCACTGAAGCCATGGGCACAGGATGTTTTTCTAAAGGGAGGAGGGGCTAGCTTGACCTTTTAATTTATAAAGGGAAACCACACACCCAGGTGTTGCAGCTCTGCTCGCTAGGAGCAATTAGGACATAATCTGGGTTGTTTATTTTGTTGGGTTCAGAGGTCCATGCTGAAAGATCAAAAAAGACTTATAGACACTCAGTAAGCTCCATGCATGTGATGTTTTTCAACTGGCTTTTCTGTTGGTACTGTCTAGTTACTTGTTTATTTGGAGAGAAAAAAAAAAAAAAAGTCTCTTCAAGTAGGAAATCCCACTTGGGCTAGTCTGCTCCAACAAGGCAAATTACCCCATCATGTTGAAGTTGGATTTTAAAAGAAAAGAAACTTGAAAGGAAATCTGTGTCCGTACAGTAAGCAGCAGCCCTTCAATCAAAGGTGTATTCTTAACAGTGGTAACAGCCACTCAGTTCTAGACGAACATGCTTTCACTGAGCAGTTTGTGACTTGGTGTATATAGTTACAAACAAACTTAGTAAAGAGAGAGATTCAGTATATTTTAAACCAGTAACAGTCTTCAGAGGCTAGAACAATTCTACTTGCTTTCAAAAGAGAAGTATAAAAGAAAGCATGTAAGCCATCAATTACAACAGGTGCTTTAAGGGACTCTTCTGGACAACAGTGACACCAACATCACAGCCAAAGTTGCACAATTACCTCTGCTTCTTTCCTAGAATGAGAGTCAAACTTGCATGGCTCTTCTGACCCAAACCGTGCCAGCCTGGCAAAGAAAGTTGGGCAGTATTTCAAACAAGCAATAAAATATGGTTCTGCGGCTGTCAGCACAGAACCAATAGTGAAAGAAATAGAATATACTGTGGTGTTCCCAACCTCTGGTACCTTGAATCTCTTCAAAGACTTACAGGTGCTGTCCTAACAGGGCTGCCTGTTAGCGCCATCTCAGGTTTGTTTAAAATGGTCCTGCATAGAAAATGTGCACAGTAGACCATTTGGCCATGATAGTGATTCAAGGATAAAGCTGAGTGTAACAGCTGAAGCCATTTTTTTTTTTTTTTCATGGAGGTGGAACATAGTAGTTAAAGGAAGATTGCTTGTGTCATCCACCCAGGACACATAGGTCCCTCTGTGGGACAAGACCTATCATTTATTATATGGATATGCAACATTTAGCTTAGTGTAAGGTCTCGGACAATCTTCAAGCAAGAAAGAGATTCTTCCCCTCTACTAAAGTGCTTGGTAGCTGATCTGTCATCAGCTACCCACAAGAGAGTAGGAGGGTAAAAATAGCCATTCTTCACAACAAATTCCTTTCCAAATCTTTCAGATTCCCTGTCAGTGCCTTTTCTGTGGCTACTGTTCTTGCAGCTACAGGGAACCTTGGCCAACAGGATGGCAGGCCAGCCATACAGTGGAAACTCTGTGAAATCTTGAGATTGGCACAAAAAGATGTCAGAACTTGCCAGCAGAGTTACATTACTGCAAGGACTAACAACAGGCTGGGATACCGCAATCTGATCACTACTCTTGCAAAGACTTGTACACAACCTCAAATTAGCACTGTTAGACTGATCCAGAAGACACTCATGTTACTGAAGACCTTTCCCCAGCTGATGTGACAGACGTTTGGATCAGGAATTGTGAATAGCTAGGTTTGTGTGAGCAGGATTTCCTTCAGCGTGTGAACTTATCATGAAGCTTAAGATGGCAGCAGCCATGTGGGACATTTTGGGATATGGCAGCCAAAAGCTACTATCAAGGAATTAATAGAGGGTGCTTTTTTTCTTGAAATACCCTATTTACTTCTCATGTTTGTGGACATAAGAAACTTTAAATAAAGATAAACTGGATGTTTGGTCTTGTCTTTACTATTCAGAAATTTCCTCTCTAAGGTTTTTATAGAAATAAGATAAAAGAAAAAAAAAATGAAAAAAAAAAACAACACAAATCTAACATCTCAAGCTTCTAGAACCCATAAGCCTAGACATGTCCTTTTTTTTTTTTTTTTTTTTTTTGCTACACAAATGAAGCAAGTATGTTTTTCTAAAGGAAGTGGCATATGAAAAAATTGACATTTTAAGATCTGATTCACTGCAGCATCGTTTTCTTCCATTCCATTCTGACTAACATAAAGATCAGTGATGGAGAAATGTCAATGCTCATTTTATATGACATTAGTATTTTCCAAAGCTTTGATACTCTAAAACAAAACAAAACAAAACAAAACAAACAAACAAACAACAACAGAGTCAGTTCTGCTATCTTTAGCTTTAATAAGGAAAAACTCCAGCATTCTATAAGATACACAAAACTCATTTTCCTTTCATCAGATCTAAAAGATTATTTGCCATGGCACAAACAGGAAAGAGAAAGAAAATCCGTTTTTGAATGCATTTGTTGGTTATGAGCACAAATTAAGCTGAGTTTTGGTTCTTTTTAACTGATGGAAAAGTTTAAAATCTCAAAAATACAGTAAAAGCAAAAATAAAAAATGTCAGTTTCTTCAATATTTCATCCAAAAATAAATGTCCTAAACTTAGAAACCAATTGTTTCACTTTTATATAACTGGAATATCTTTTCATTGCTTCATTTTTGATGTTTTGGGCATAAGGCTATTGTACTGATTTGTGAATTTCTAGTCCATAAGGCAGTGGATGTCATACTTGGGGCTTGTTCCTCATCACATTATTGACTAGCTGTTGTGTGTGTTAGTAGTACTGCCTCCATCACTGTTGGAGGCTTCTGGAAAGTTCTTTTAACCACAAGTTACTGGACTAGCTGCAAGAATTGTGTGGAAGATAGATACAAGAAAGAGGAGCTTTCTGTAGCATACATTAGAAAGCAAGTTAGATCTGAAACCCATTAGAGTTATTCCTGGCTCTAATGTATATGAAATTAAAAAAAAAAAAAATCTTTATCAATTATGGATGTAAATTTTAATCCATACTTTAAAGAAAGCCTACCATGTACAAAGCTACAGAGCTACAAAGCTGGCAGTAATTTAATAGGAAAGGCTACATGTAATTGAGAAATAGAGAAGCAAATTCAATGGTTTATTTCTTAAATTTTTAAACTACATCAGATGAGCAAAATAGCAAATGAACAAATAAGCTGATGAGCAAAACTTTATTTTGTCAGCTATTTTACAATCCAAAGTAAATGGACACTACATGGGAAAGAGTTTGATGCATAGACAGAGTAGCAGAGTAGGATTCTGGAGATTTGGCTCTTACCTCTGCTACTGGCCTGCTGGGTTGCCTTTGGTAAGTCATTTCCATAGCTTGTACCTCTATTTCCTAGTGTGTAACATGGATTTCCTCTGTAAAGCATTTTGAGATCTCTTGGTAATGCTCTCATAGCTGAATAGTATTGTTTTCATACTTCACTGTAATCTTATCTCTTCTGAAAGCAAAAAGTAGTCTGGGCATGTGGGATATAATTTATCCCATAGCACTACCCTGGAGCAAACAATGTTAACCCAGGGCTATTTGAGGTATCCAAAATGGGATTTAAGACAGGCTTCTGCATCTAATCTGATCTTTCAAAAACCTTTGCTCAGAGATTGTTTAAAGTTCAGAGGTGCCTCAGGCTTCAAAAAAGCTGCATTGGCACCTAGAGATCAACTTCTAGTGTGTACAAAAGCACCTGAGCACCTAAAACTAGACAGCACCAAGCAAATAAGCACACCAGTGCACACCATATATCGCAGTGTGAGCACATGTCATGCTGGAATCCTGAAACTGAATCTGCTTAACTCAATAAGGGATTCAATCCAGTGAGTGTTAACAATCGTACCTGTGAAAAGAGAGACTTGAATTTCAGTGCCTGCTTGAACTGCTGCTTATTTATTTTGCATTAGGCAGTCATAAAACACATAAACAGCAGCAACTGAAACCCAGATCTTTATTTTAAAAGCAATGCTTGAACCCTAAGCTACAGTGTTAGAATTGGTGTTTTTCTGGACAAGAGTCCATGCAAAGTGGAAAAGCAGCATTATAATCAAATAAGAGGAAAATGAGATAATTTTGCTTATGGCAAATGGCTCAAGCATTTGTTGGACTGAGGTTTGAACCTAAATCTTCTTCAGGAAGTAGGATTTGAACTGAAAAGTCCCATCACATTAGTAAGAACCTGAGAATGAAGGGAGATCACTGCTTGTGCTTTCAGCTCTGTTTCACAGTTCTAATTCCTACATCATTTGACCAAAGATTTACCTGAAGTTTCTATAAATTCAAAGGAGAAGAAGATGACTTCCTGTGGTACAGAAACAGCACCTAAGCCTTCAACAGAGAGATAAACAGGTCAGAATGTTTTCATTTAGGTATACAGACAACGATGCAGATGCAAGAGGCTGTAGCTTCTTCAAAAGCAACTAAGCATGTGGTACTTAGGGACTGTGATGACGAACGCCACGGTGCCAAAATCCTTTATTATGATCAGATTATCATAGTTACATTGCACAGAAACCGGCAGGAGCTCATTTGTAGAAATGATGATGTCTACAGCCACCCTGCAATTGCTGGCAGCTCTGACAGTGATTCAGTTCTGATTCCAACTTTATAGAATACTTTCCCTAATAGAAATATATAGGAAGAAGGTTTTAGATATCTTGCACTTACCAGTAAGAAATGACACTCTGCTAGTCACATAAAGGCACAATCAGGAACTATTCTGACACACGTAAAACATTTTCTCTGTTCAGGTGTATGTTCAGGTCCTTCTAGTTCAGGTGAGCTAAAACAAACAAACAAACAAACAAACAAAACTACTGCCATATTTATTACAGCTGATTTCAAGAATGTTGCAAAAAGCCATTTGTGGAACAGGGGATGCGTGCATGTGTGTGTAAACACACATTTCTGAAGAGGTTGATTCAGTCAGAATCTGTGGCAGCATAAATTACCACTTCCTGGGTTTTTATTACTGAGTTATTTGTTTGAATGCCAACTATTTGAGGATATGACTCTTGATATAGTTCCCTGATTTTCACATCTTTTATCTATACAGAAAATACCACAAAAGCTGACTCAATAAAAGACAAAGACAAAACTACTTGAAACTGACAGACTATTTACCTTTTTGACACATTTTTAAAGCCAGCAGGAGCTCTAGGAGTAAACAAGCTGCAGAATTGGTTTAGGACCATTTACAGAACCTGGATTTTAACTTAGCCTTGAGGAAGTGTGACAGATAAATGGCATTATGACAGAAGAAGCCTTTCTGAGTCACATAGCCTCTCCTGACTTTCCACCTTTCTATAAAGGTTGATCATAGCACCAGCAAAATATCCCTTCCTCTAACTCAACACCAGTGGAGTAAGAGGAACTTAGCCTACCTATTCTCTGTTACTACCATCCCCAGCTAAATACCTTGGTGAGCCAAGCACAGCTCCTACTTACCGCTGTCAAAGCAGACCAATGTCCAAGACACTAGAAAAAGGATAGCTGAAGAAGTCCTCTTTTTCTCAGCTGCAAAGATGCATTCTTCAGACTAATTGGTTACAAATGTTCACTTAACAAGGAAAGTTATTCATATGTTACAGTAATGCAATAGTAAGTCTTGAAGACTTTAAATGTTGTTCACTTGTCTTTCTAAATCAAAATCACCCAGCAGTTATTATGGGGAAAAAAAAAATGTCATTTTTAATCTAGAATTAAAGTAATGATCTTTGTATCCCAGAATTTAATGAATTGTTAGTATTCTTTTCTTTTTTTTTTTACCAGAGAGCAAACCTTCCATATGAATGCATAGTATAGCTAAAAAAAAAATAAAAATAAACAGAAAAAACAAGGGTTAGAAATTAAAGTAGAAGCCTTTTGCTGCTATGCTCTTGATTTTTTCACTCAGTTGTGATCAAGCACTCATACTGTCTGACACGTATTCATACACTATGTAAAACAAACTGTTAAGTCAAGATCCTAGCGGATGTGCACACATGACACACGTACTACATTGCAAAAACTACAGGCAGGATAAAAAAATCAGTGCACACGGAATGAGCATTAATTCCTGTCTTCCTTAGTCTGCCATGGGAATTTCCAGGGAATTTCTAGAATTGCCACGCCCTGATATATTTTCTGCAATTTGGTCAGCGCAGGAAAACCACATAGAATCTGTTGAAGTCAGCTGCCCAGAATCAACTGAAATTTGAGTCCTGTTTATTCTCTAAGTTTTGCAGAATTAGAGTTTTAGAGAGAAAGGATCCTCGTAAAAAGAAATGGAAAATAAATTATTGTGAAAGGATGAGAGTTTGCCCTGTTCTTGCTTATGCTGTAGTTTCACAGATGTCACTTAGTAATGCAAGCATTTTGCTAAGCTTTTAACCAAGATTTATTTGGCTTCTTCAAAGTCATGAAAACTATAGAAAAGGAATTCAGTGGTCATTTAAATTGATCCCTGCACTAGATCTGGTCCAGCTAGAACAACCAAACTAGTATCTTTGTAACTTGCTTTTAAGTCTTCCCATGAAAAAGATCATATAACCTACCAGTTCCTTGTAATGCTCATTGAAAGCACCAAACATTGTGTCATAATAATGATCTTCTCCTGGGAAGATACATAACAGCTACTTTGGTACCATTCTTTCAGGTTACAAAAATGTTAGTATCTTTCAGAGTTGAAAAAGTGCCATGCAAAAATAGTTTTCTTCTCACATTTTGGGTTGTTTTTAATCCCTTAAAAATCTTTATAATCTCATCCCTGATACCCAGATTTCTAGATTAGAAATTCCACACCTAATCCAGCTGAAAGTCCTAGTAGGCAAAGCTGAAAAACCCTGTCCTAAGAGTACTTAAACATACACTTAGCTTTAAACGTATATGCAACCATACTGAAATTTATTGGATTATTCAGATGCTGAAACACCTGCTTAAGAAATTGACTGGTTGGTTGGCAAAGGGCTCAAAGTTTTGCAGGGCCAAGCCCCGTTTTCTTTGAATACCTGATAGATTAGAGGGTCTTAATTATGGACAGTGCCTTCTGTGTCATTTTACTTGGCAGAACACGTGATTTGGTGAGTGGACTTGCATTTGTTTCTCTGACATTCTTAGCCGCTGTAATTATCTCTTCAGAGTTAATACTTGTATATTTGCTCCTGTTGTAGAAGACAATACTTTTTACATATTAGCTGACACTGATTGATCTGCTTTTCTCAGAAATCCAGGATAGGCATAGTCATTCTTAGTGCCAGGACATTCCCTACCCCCAAATCTTTTCAGTGTTCGGAAGGGAGATCTACATGTGTCAGCCATCAATCAATAAACTGGGGAGACGACATCCTAGCCACCATTCACCCACTTCTGTGCAGACGCTGTATGTTGTGAATAGGATAGGCTGTTTTCAAGGTCCACCAAACTGCATATCTGAACAGATCTCTGATATGCGGAATGGACAAGTTTCCATTTTGGAGGAGGTATGGCTTCTCTCTAGCTCACATTTGAGGATACTAACCAACTGCAAAGAATGGAAAGATACTTCTCCTGAAGGCCAATAGGGAGCAAAGTGTACAAATGGAGCAGCACAAAAGCTTCCAGTTTTAGATTGCTGGAATAAGACCTTTTACTGCAAAGTGTTGAGATACAAGGACTTTATTCCCCTCACCCCTACACCCACAGCTGAGAGCGTAACCCTTTTCCTTTCAGCAGTGAGAGAAAAGAAACCTGACTTGTGGTGGCTTTCTCTGAGGATGTGATTTCTTGCCAAATTTGAATGCATGACCATAGGGAACCAAGACCAGAAAGACTGTTCGGTAATGAAACTGGAATGTCTGAGTAATATGTTATTTGTAAATGCTTTTTGATTTTTTCTGAGTCATCACCATTCAGTAAACATGAATCTAACTAGCTGACTCTCATGCCTAGAGCCTTTTGTACAGAGCATTTTCTTGACTTTTGAATAATTAACTAACTAACTAATAACATTTTTAATTAATTGAAGAGTTTGCCTGCCTTTTGGTGTAAGCCTGACACAGCACCAATAAGTCACACTGACATAAGGCAAGCTGAAGCAAAGGTCACCACTGTTTTAGTAAATCATTTGTACAACAGATTGACAAAATTTCAGAAGACATTAAAAGAACTAATATTGAATAACTCAAAAATTAAGCATCTATTGTTATACCTGCATCATCTGTGGAAATTGTATGTTGGCTTATCTGTTCAGCCCTTCCATATGCTCTCCTCAGCTTAGACTGCATTTTGTATTAAATAGTACTTTTCCACAGAAGACAGTCAACATTTGCTAGAACTAAGTAACTAGCTTTTTTCTGTTTATATTTCTATCATTCGGATACACAAAAAAGGCTCCAAGATGATATTGTTTTCCCAGTAATCACATGAATAGGATAACTTGGTGATTCAGGGCTGGAAGGAACACCAGAGGCAAGGCAACATCATGAGCACAGTATAAAAGAAAGAAAGGGAGGTGCCTCTCCTTTTTTGGCCTCCCCCCTCCATTCTTTGGCTGCAAGATGCCCTTCTATGCTTTGGAAAGCTGCTCAGAATGAGCTTATACCATATACACAGGCTTCTGCTGCTTATTACGATCAATAACATCTCTTGGTTTGGCAGATTCCAGCCTGTTTTAGGGGCTACGTATTCCTGAGCTGCACTGAAAAAAATGCAACAGTTTTTTTTTTTTTTTTTTTAATATTTAGAACTCTCTAAGGAAAGTATTTTACCAGTTACTGGCATAAAAAAACAATGTGTGTCATTTTCAAAGTTCCTTACTTTTAACTGCATGTATGGCACATGAAACATGAAGTCATTTTTAGAGAATCTGACATTTAGGAGATAAATATTATCATCAGTGACCGTCAACTTGGTTTAAATCTGTGATAATTTGGATCTGTGTGGCCAGTTGTTACCCACATGTCATAAAGAAAAATCATTTCTTTAAGCCTAGCAGAATGGATGACTGCTCTTCAGAGTTCCTGAAAACTTTAACATGCTGTAAACATTTTAAATAATGCTGGAAAGAAGATACTATATTGTTATCCTTTGTCTCTGTGTTTGATCGTCATAAAAAGCTAAACAATCTGCTAATAAATATAGATCTAATTAAGCTGAATTTCCAAAACCATAATCAGCAGCTGAAGAGTACTTTCTAACAGAAGAAAATCATCTTTAAAAAGATCACAACTCAGCAATACGCTATCTTTGCGGGACTCGTTCTTTGATGGAGAGCACAACAGTAAGGCCTGTCTGTTCTTACTGAGCTCCAGAACTAAATAATAAGAAGGCTGCATGCAGCTGAGCAATTATATCTTAGTTGTGGCATTCTTAGCAATGACATTAAGGGTACTAAGATACCCTAAGCTATGACACGCTTAGGAAAAAATCCCGCTGACTCCATTCACATTTCTTTCTTTTCTTCATGGTATCTTCAGTGAGACTCATTTATAAGTATGTGAAGAAGGTATGGTTAAATCTTTGGAAAGGTGGTGCCAAACCTGCACAGCACTTCTGTGGAACCACAGACGGGATGTGCCCCATTAAGCTGTATGGTGCCGCGCACCCCCCGGATTACAGCGCGTGTAGGAAGGCTGACAGGTGCCCAGCCTGGCTCAGCCGGAGGGACCCGGGAGCTGTCCCTCCTACAGCCCTTCCAAGCATTTCTCAGCTAGCAGAGGGCTTGCTTCCATCGCCCTTCCTCACGCTGAGAGGTGCTTACTCACAGAAGTAATTCCAGCGACTGCTACAAATTAACTGACAAAGAAGAGGCAATGTGTGAGCTCCCCCTGCAATGTGTGAGCTATTAACTAGCTCAGAGGGAGCCCAGCTGGCTACCCTGGTTGCCTGTGGTGAGGCAAGCATGTTCAGCTGTTGGGCTGATGTTCCTAGCTGTCAGCTCTGTTTCAAATAGCTCCACAAGCGATGCCTAGAAGTGACTTCTTCACTCCCTTCCAGTAGCACTGAAGGAGGATGGAGCCTAGCAGAGCTGCAGATTTTTGGTTTGGCTTTGTTGCCTCTGTAAAAGAGATCTTGGTTGGATCCAGAAAGAGTACTGGATAGTTAGCACCTTTCAGTGTACACGTGCCCATTTATAAAAAAAATGGTATAACTTTGTTCATTTTGTCTCAGTTACATCCTATATAAACACCTTTCCTAGTAAATTAAGAGATACAATCCAAAGATACGAAGATGATTTTACACATATAAGTACGAAATGCTCTCTTTTTCTGGAAAGCTTCCTCCAAGGAACAGGAACTTCAATATCATAAACAACCCAACACCTTGTTCCAGTTGAAGATTTGGATCTTGGGAATCAGCAGTGAAAATGTTTACAGCATGTCTTCAGAAGTTGTATAAACAGCTAGAATAACAAGGAGGGGGAGGGGGGATTCACCACTATACTACTTTTATCCACAGAAAGGGTCAGCTTGTCTTTTTCAAGTTTTAGCACTGCACACAAGCTCATTTCAAATAATAATTTTGATTGAAGTCTAGATGCACCAAATCAGCTGAGGTCCGAACACAGTTTGAGAGACTGCTATCAGCAAAAGGATAACAAACTCACACACAGATTCAGTGACTGAATGCAGCAGCATTATCCATTACAAGGAAAACCCATGGGTGTATTGGCTGTGTGGAGGGAGTGTCTGTCATAATGAACAAAGTATTTCCTCATGGAAAATGTAGGCTTAGATGAGATTGAGTGAGGAAAAGAAAGACAGAAAGAGAGAGAGAGAGAGAGAGAGAGAGAGAGAGAGAGAGAGAGAGAGAGAGAGAGAGAGAGAGAGAGAGAGAGAGAGAGAGAGAGAGAGAGAGAGAGAGAGAGAGAGAGAGAGAGAGAGAGAGAGAGAGAGAGAGAGAGAGAGAGAGAGAGAGAGAGAGAGAGAGAGAGAGAGAGAGAGAGAGAGAGAGAGAGAGAGAGAGAGAGAGAGAGAGAGAGAGAGAGAGAGAGAGAGAGAGAGAGAGAGAGAGAGGAAGGAAGGAAGGAAGGAAAAGAAAGAAAGAAAGAATTCTGCAAAGACCTGACCGACATTTGCCCCTTCCTGGCAGTTTCTGATGGTTTTGTTCTCAATCGCTCATATTTATACAAAGCATTTAAGTGGCCTGTATTCATGGTAGTTCTGTATGAAATTAGAAAGAAAAACAAATTCTCTCCTTGAAAATATTGCCTTTTTAATTATTTTTGTGCTGCAGAGTATGTAAAACTGGCTGCCAGCAGACCATTACTAAACACAGTCAGTGTCTAACCCATGCACATAGCTACTTATGGCACTGCAGCTGAATATCTGGGGTCTGTAGTCTCCTCTAGCTGACCTCCGTAGAATGCATTTTTTTACTTTTTTTTTTTTAAGCTGTATTTATCAAACACAAATCACACAGATATTTTCAAATGTCACACATACATTATTTACAGATCTCTTTATAATTCTTTGCCAGGCATAGCATAACCATAAACATTCTCTAAGGGAATAGCCATAATTAGCATTTTAAGAAGAATAAACAATTTTCATAATTGTCTACTTGCAGTGCAGCATTCAGCCAGCTATGCCAATACATCCATGAGTGAACAACACATCCTGCTAATCTAAGTAATGAGGTAAATCCCAATGACCAAATCCTGCTGGTCCCACAACTTGTATGTCTGTTCAGAAGATGACCTGTGTAGTTCTAAGGGCTGCCATATTTTGATTCTGTGTTAAAAGAAAAACATGAGACACAGTATATGCCAGGCTATCATTACTTATTGCCAGTGGCAGTGCTAGCCCAGCCAACCCTTCGTTCCTCTACCAGATCTCTGAGGACCACCTTACCCTTCCTGAGGACTAGTAACAGCTTGGGCAAGGCACTTCGCCACTCTCAGCAGGGATTCTGTATGCTGGGGGGGAGCTAGGTTTGCCTGAGCTAAATTCTGGTTATCTCAGGCTCTTTTTGCATTTGTCCATTGTTACATCTGACCTAGAAACGCAAATGGTTTTGAAATAAAAAAGAAATGCTGAAATGACCATTTTATTAACCTCTATGTAAACTCTGCTGGAGTTCTTTTCCAGTTTTGGATGCTTAGCTTGAAAGGAATGTGCACAGAGGAGCCCAGCCGTGTGTCCCACACACTACCAAATCCCACTACAGGCAGCTAAAATAGTATTCTGGCTTTATATGTCTTATTCCAGCTTCACATAGCATATGGATCAGTTACACCTCCTTCAGTCTTTCTCTTTGACAACTTCAGGGCTTATCTTATACCTCATTCTGCATGTAAAATTAGCATAATATTAGTATTTGGACACTTCTAAACTGACTTGAAGGTATATGACAAGGTGAAAAAGGAAGACATATAACCGTAGTGATTTTGCAGATTTCTCAGAAGAAAACAACAGTAACCATGATTTCCTTCAAGCTTTATGATTTAGTTAATTCACAGAAAATGCAATGGCCTTCAATCTCCGCTGTTGCTGGCCACAAACTTTACCCAGAGTAAAGATTTCAGCAAGCAGCACTGCATCTTGAATCCAACAGCTTGTCTCGTTGCTGGCTGGTGACTGTGGACATTAGGTGCTACTGCCTTTTCTTTACAACTGAGGTTAGCATTTGACAACACCAAGTTTGACAGTTTGTAGCTGCCATATAGATGGAGGCATCTGAGCCATCCCTGTCATTTGGCATTCCTCGCCTCATTTCTGGCAGGGCTGTCTCTCTGCCAGTGGTGTTCCTGGCCCAGACCTCTCTCAATGAAATCACTGGCAAATTTCCCAACACCTTGAATAAGAACAGAATTGGGTCCCATGACCAGAAGATGCATGTGCATCTTTCATCATACTGTAAGCAGCAAATGGTCATGATTGCTATCTAGCAACCCAACCTAAGGGGCTGGTAACATCTGAGAGTGAGTTGATTATATTAACACCAGAAAAGATAATGCCTTGCCTAAGGGAAATCATACAAGGCAAAATCTATTCCAGCTACCTTAAAATACTCCTTCTTGGATTCAAGTCAATTACTTACCACAGGAAAGAAAAATAACAAAACAAAATCAAAACATCCCCCCCTTTGCTGATCAAAAGACAAAAACATGACATAAGGAATTGCTACAAGTATCAAAAAATATTGTGTTGAGAGTATTTTTCATTAAAATTTACCTGTGCAATTCATTTCCCTGAACATTCCTTGGCAAGAAAAAAGCCCAAAAGGAAAATCCTTAAAACACATTTTCTACTCTTTGCACATTTTTAAGAAAGGTTTTTCTTTATTTCATTCTCAGTGTGTCAAGATTATTCAACATTTCTAAAACTCCACAAAAGGAAACTTTTCACAAAATCTTAGAGAATACATGGCAAAACAGAAGCACTGTTTTAGAAGCAGCAGGTACCATTTCTAGTCTAGGACCCAGACTGAAGGTAGCTGCTTTTCAAACTTAGCAATGGAACAATTAATAAAGGAACCCATTAAGGTCTGATTGTTGCTGCTAAAAAGGAAGGTTGAATTTCAGTCCTTTGAAGTAACTGAGAATGATTCAGGCCTCATTACAGAGATATAATCTACATTCATACATTTATGTTAGTGATTCAAATCTATTGGGACAGATTGAATTCCGTTAAATAGTGCATCTTTCCTGTGGAACTTTTCTCAGGCTTTCTCAGGCTAACCTAAGAGGTGACCTAACAATACAAAGTAGTAGGGTATTTAGGGATTCAACTGTGCTGTAAAAGAAAGACTATACAGAAAGTAGAAAAAAGAATGAGATATAATCTAAAAAGCTATGTCAGCTTTTCATTTGGACTCCGTTTTGTAAATGCCCTCCCTGTCATCACACGGGATAGAAAAGGACCCTATGTGTTGAAGTAGTTTTAAGTACTGCACTGAATATCGCACATGCCAGAAGCAGATTTAATATGAAATTCTGGACGTGTAGCTTTTGTATGTAATCACAAGATCTTAAAATCAATATACAACCCATCACAAGCTAGAAATAGGTCTAAGCAGAACTCTTCTTGAGAAGAATAAATTCAAGAGAGTACCTACTTTTTAAAGGAGTAGGGGTTAAATATATGTTTGACCCTCACACTAGTATTTTCTTTTGCCACCAGAGATCCTAAAATGCCAATTCATTGCATTTTTCAGCTTTTGACAAGGAAAAAGAGCAAAAATGAAAAGTTTCTTTAAATGTATAGTTCTAAGACATTGTGATGATTATTTATTATTTAAGCTGCTGGAATCAAAAGAACTTCAGTTTTAGAGATAATATGTTGTACCCTTCATGACCTGGACAGCAAGTGAACATTGACAGTAGCTTTACAGACATACACGTAAGCTGTCAGGCATTCACCAAGGAGTAGGCTTTCGCTTTTCATTTAGTTTTTATCTCTTTATTAGTTGCTACAAAAGAAAAGCCTAAGTCAGATTCACCAAAATTTTTCTGAAATGCTCTGCACTCAGTGCAAATACGTGCAGAATAAATACTCTGAAGTACCATAAACAACATCATAAAACATATTGATTCTAACATTAAATGGTTTCATTTTTAAGGCTGTTTAAATGTCACCCCTAGAAGCTGAGAACATAAATTTAAGAGCTAACTCTCTCCAGAATAAACACCATAATTGGAGAAAATCATTTCTAATTTCTGTTGTGAAGTTAACAATATATTTAACATCCTAATCTAATGAATCAGTCTAATTTTAGAACTATTTGTTCTTTTCTGGATTTTCTGTTGTTTAAATTAAGATTGACTCCAAATGCCACGTGTAATTGCACAGGCGGTTTTCCATTGCATTCCACTGATCTGCATTATTAAACTGCCTCTATTTCAAAAAAAAAATCTGGTTTTACATATTGAGTAACTAACTCCCTGTGTTTCTGTACCAGTTCACTTCTCCGCTGCTCTGTCCTCTTAGTGAATGTTCCACCTATTTGCATTCCAAAACAGTTATTTTACAATACTAAATAATGAACCAACATTCAATGTCTGTCAGTCCCTGATCCCTTATTATGGTGTTAAAAGGTAGTACATCATATGGAAGATGCCTGTTAATTACTGGGAAAGTTGACGGTTCGGTGACGGGACAGAAATATGAATCTGTCATAACATTCAGTATGTGAAATGACAAATCCATTAGGAAAGACAGAATCACAGGAAAAATCAACTACATATGCCCCTCCAGAAAAATAATAGCTTGAAAAATCGCTTTAAAATAGCCTTGAAAATGGAAAATGTGTTTCTTTCTGGCAAAGGAAACTGCATTAGTTAATTAAAAAAAAAAAAAAAAGACAGCAAAACGTTCAGACAGATTTTATGGGGAAACCTTTGCAATCCCAATAAAGCCCCTTTTGCTTTGAAGTCAGACGCGTGATTCGGTAAATGACTCATGTTAGCAATTAGAAAATGGTCATTTAGGGCCCTGATTTCTTTTGAGACAAGGAGGGTGAGGGTGGGGAAAGAGACACAATAAATCTTGAGAGGCTTAAAAGGAAGAGCAGGCTAAAGTGTGAACTTTTTATTTCAGCAACGGAAGCGAGAAATCAGTGATTCATTAAAGGAGGGAGAAAGACCTCCATGGAAGCTGGCAAAGAAGGAAAAGGAGCTAATTATGTCTCTTCCCTTTTTACTCTCTCCGACCAGCATATAATCTGCTTTTCCAGGGTCTGCCTGTAGTATATACTTCTTTCCAACCTCTCCACCAACCCCTCCTCCAGAGGGGGGGAGG
>VXAA01002328.1:104330-164603 GCA_013399115.1 Anseranas semipalmata
GGGGAACGCGGGAACGGGGTGCGTGTTCATTTCTTCCACAAAGCCTCTCATTTTGGAAAAGGAAAAACCCTCCTGTTAGCAAATTTTGTTGACCTGTGTGTCTTAAGTTAAAAATAGCAGGTACTTGTATGAACATAGAACAACATCTCCTCTCATGGAGGTTTCCTGACTTTTCCTCTGAGCAAGTAATATAATCACATAAGGAAGGTTCTTAATAGGTAAAAATGATCTTTGTAAACAATATTGTGTTTTTATTCATAAGCCTGATATTTGGATGATAGTAATAGTGTCATCAGACCAGAGAAACAATTCAGTCAACTTGGGACTTGTTAAAATGCTCCCTTCACGGCTTGTTTCTGTTTGTTTGTGTTCTGTTTTCTGAAGAGTTTTCTGAATCAAGCTCTTATGGTCCTTTCCTTCACAAAACAGCACTGAGTTGAAATTTCAGTTTGTACATCTTGCTGCCATTCCTTGCAGTTGCCATAAGACACTGAACTACTTTATCTTAGTATTCCGGGGTTTATCGTCTGGTGACTTCTGACACTTTGAACAGCACAAATAGTTTGAACATTTATTAGCATTAACAGCCAATGTCAGCTTGATGAGAATCTATGGAGAAGTAAGCTTTGCTTGCTTCGGGCTATGAAAAGCAAATTACCAGATCAGAAATGGAGGATGCATTTAGTAATGTAAGCACATGTATGCTTCTTGGTCAGTAGGTATACTAGTATGGCTAGTCTAACTGCACGTAGTTATCAAACAAATTTTCCTTCTATTGCTTCAACAACTTATTTTGATGCAATACTTCAATATCTTGCAGCCTTTCATTGTTCAGATGCCTTGAACACAAAGAAGTAGTTAATGGTACTTGCAACCATTAGTTCTGTGAACTGAAAAGATCCTTTCTTATCAGTATTAATTGCTTTTGTTGCTAGAGCCAATTTGTTGTTAGTTACAACATAGTAAAAGGGAGACAGGAAACACTGTTACATGAAGTTTTGAAAAGCCAGCCTGGGAAAGCTCTCTGTTTTTATGAAGAAAATTAAAATCTTCAAGGGGAGGTGTGAGGAGGAAGCAGTTTATATTTTAATCAGTGGATGGATATTAAAAATTAATTCATTAGCTGAAAGGATTATTAAAATTGGTTGTGCTACTTCATAAGTACAGTGCAACAAATGGAAGTTGCAGGGGAAAGAAATGGTTGCAAGTGAGCCAGGTCACACGCTAAATAATGGCTTTAAAGGCACTCTTTGCTTTTAAATTAGGTCACTTGTGTTCTTTCTTTGAACATTCAGTTCTAATTGCAACAGTAAATCAAAGAATACACTCAAAGTAGATTCCCATGTAAGGTGGACAACTGGACAGTGCCTTTTTACTGCTACTAACACGTGCATCCAATTACTGGGTTGATATACTCACAGTGTCAGCTGTAAAGCATTCCCCTATTTTATAGTTAGCCTAAAGAATTATTAGCCTGTCCCCTTTCACATTTACCTCTAAATAATCTGTCAGTAGTGTATATCTTCTACAGTTAAAGAGGAATTTTCACACGCATTGAGGCTGACTTTCAAGAAAAAGGAAGTGTTGAAATTACACCAAAAAGTTTCATTCCCNNNCCCGCCCCCTTCTGCAATTTCTTATGTTGTGCAAGAGTGGAAAAGGCTACAGATACTATAAACATGAATGCTCATGAATTTTATACAAAAACAGAGATCAGATCTTTCATAAACCTTGATTTAGTAAAGCAATGTGATGCCTACTCCTTTCATAGTGGACAACATGTGTGAAGGACAAAGTTGGTTGTTTTTTGCAGTTCCTGGTTCCTCCTACACAGGGAGCAGAGGTGAAAACGGGGGACCTGGGGGGTCTAGTTTTTCTTCCTCCTTCTGCCACTGCCACTAGAGGTTCAAAACATAGCATAGAAATAAAGGAGATGTAAGTTTTCTTTCATGTTCCTAACGCACATCTGTGCAAGCTGCAGTCAGTGTATGTGGGAGTTGGGGAGGGGATGCTGAAGCATTCAGGATGCTCTTTAATTGCAATTAAGTCATGGTGGCTAAGTGGAGGCTGAGTATAAATCAGTGATACCATGCCCGCATTAAAGGAAGGGGATGGGAAGCATGACGAGTGCCAGAGCAACACTAGACAGGATGACAAGAAAGAAACAGGGGCAGCATGTGTCACAAGTGGGAGAGGGGACCATGGCCTGCCCATTCTGGCAGCAGTGAAGTCCGTGACATTGAATCGCCCCATCTCATCTCACTGCGCCATCAGTTTGCTCACCACCTGAACCTATGAAGCTGCAAACTCATTAAGGTGCCTGTTGAAGTTCCTTAAAAGTGTGTAATCAGTGTTGGGAGATAAAATCTTTCCACTCCCACCCCCAGTTCCATTTTATCTTCTCTAACCCTATTCTATCGATACTATTTGGTATGTGCTCTGGCATTCTCTTCTTCAGATTAGCCTTTTCAAGAGGATTAACAGTATGCTTTATTCCTAATGTCAAAGTCAGCACTGACTACCTGCAAGCAGAAAGGTGGTCATACTTGCCTTTGGAAGTAAGAAAAGCACCCACAAACAAACCTGTATTAAAGAAGAAAAAAATTAGGATTTCTTTTTTTTTTTCCACTTTTTCACTATGCTAGTACTATCCACTATGTTGTTATGAAAAACATACACCTGAAGGACATCAAAATATCCTTAGACTTCTAAGTGATTTAATCTTTTCGGGGTGGAATAGGATATTTTTTATGACTGATATGTTTAGTGTTATCAAATATGTCCTCTTTTGTAAGCTTGTCTTTAAGATTTGAAGTAGTTACATAGTTACAAGCTCATATATTCAATAACTGTTTGTTACTACAGTGACCATGAGAATATATGCTCTATAAAACAATACAGGATGACTGTATTTAACATGAAGTGGGTTTTATAAGACTGTACTTTTAGTGCCGCCTTTTCAGATATTTTTAACAATGTTTTAGGAGACGCTAAGCCTCCTGATGTTCGCTGAAACAGTCTTTGACTTCAACAGAACAAGGTTTGTTCACTGTGTTTTACCCAGATACTCATTTTTCCCTATGGATTTCCCTGAGGATAAACATTAAAAAGTGTAAACCATGTTGATCTGGAAGTACCTCTCTCATCCACATGAAGAATCTAAAAACCTGTGGCAACTTTAACCTTAGCTAATATCACTGTCCTTCCCTCCTGTCTCAAGAGAAGCAGAGCAGTGAACACGGCCCATATCCTGATGACAGGACACCTTTCCTTTGTCAAAACGCTACTGCTAGTAACTGCAATACAGAGATTAATTGTGTGTTCACTGAGAATGTGTAGCTGCAAAACTAATCGTAACATGACAAGAAGCAGCAGAAAGAGACTAGAGCTAACCTTGTGAGCTAAGCAGCGGCTGCTTGTTGCTAGTCCTCTCTTCAAGGTCTGTATCTGGATGCTCAGCTGGCTCTTCAGATGCTGAAAAGATAACTTCCTCCCATAAGAGGTACATGTGCAGTTTTGCTGCTACCCTTACTGAGTATCTGGAGCAGAACTAGATAATCTGGTCAAGGGGCTGGGCTAAGATGCAAACGTGTAAACTGGAGCAGAAAGTTCATACAAACTGAGTTTCACCAGGTGCTCTGAGGTACAAACAGATATCCAGACCATTGCAGGCTCTTTCAGTTATCAGTTTACCTGCTTCTGACAGAAATATCTTGGAAAGTGAGTAGCACGTAACTAATGGAAGGAAATGATCATTTCAGCTTTTTTACTTACAGGCGAAGATACTGGATGAAGGCACATGTTGTGCAAGTATGCTGATTATTATGAACAGTAACATTTACTGTTGTGTCTGTCACCTTTTATTCACAGAACAGCATCACCTCTGCTTCCAAACACTCATGAGCCCACACAAGCAATAACTCGCTTCTTAGAGCAAATGCACAGTTTAAACTGCTTAAGCAGCCATAACAAAATTAACTAAACTTAGCAGTAGGAGCTGCAAATTATGCCCTTTCTGAGCCCCAGAAGTAGATTCAATTCAAGCAATTTTGCTGCTTCTGTTGGATCTTGCTTTGTGGGCAGCCATAGTCTAGGCCAAGGAAGATGAGCGGAGGTGCTGAGATCACACAGACTAGCAATCTACTAGTCTTGGCAATGACAATGTTTCCTGTAGCCAACATACTGAGGGAATAGCGCAGAACAGGGGAAGGGGGACAATACTAACAAAAATCTCTGTTCCCAGTACTATGCAGAGAAATGGGCCGCTTCTCTCACATTTCACATGTCCAAATAAGACAAGGGTAGGAACTGCAAACCAACTCGGTACATTCCATGGCAGTTAGTGGTACTCTTTGGTACTTTCTTTTCTCATATGGCATAAACCAGTCAAGAACAGTGATTGCCGATGTATTCAAAGCTGGAGATTGTGTATTAAGGAGCTACAAGACTGAACGCACTGACATAGCTAAAAACATTTTAAGATCAATGTATGAAAGACATAGAAAGATTGCTACTAGTAAATGCAATGTGTAAAATACCTTGTTATAGGGGGGTTGGATGAGGAAATGCATTTCAGCTGGATGGTATACCTTAGAGAACAGCTACTACTTCAAGGCTGCAAATAAATTGGCTGGCAAAGAAAAGGTCCAACACCAGCATTGTTTGTAGAAGCAATTTTTTACAAAATTTGGAAATGTTCTTAGACCATGATGGAATTTTTGATCATAACAAGGCTGAAATGCATAAGGGCTGGAATAATGACCTGGGGATGTGCAGAACTAAAGGCTCATATCCTTCAACGCAAAAGGTTAAGATAGCCTGGGCATAAACGAGGCTGGAGGACTTTTCTGAGTTCTCCATGCTCCTCCTCCTGATGGCCAAGCAACACAGAGGAGGAATCTGTTTACTTCAAAGGGAAAGGGAAGAAGACTGAATAAGTTGGCACAAAGATAGTCTGTAGGAAGTACATTTTCAGTATATGAAGTGCCATAGAGTGTTAGGTATTGTGAAATATCAGGTCCTATATATGATTTTTGTCCGTTGTACCCCCAAATTTATACATGTATTTGACTCTAATCTCTCTTTGGCTCCTTGCTTCTTATAAAATCAGGATGGTAATACTTCCTACATGAGCAAGGGTGTTCTGAAAACAAATTATTTGTGAAACATGCCAGTAACACTGTGATGAGTGCCAGAAAAAAAGTCCACCAGGAAGGTAATAATTCTCTTTCTAGAGAAAGGTTTCAATATAGGAAAGGCAGTAATAGAAAGGGAAGTTTTGTCCTCTTTATAGAGGGGAAAGAGTAAGCTACTTCTTAATTCCAGCTGAGTTAGGTGTTTGTCCTTCAATCGGCAAAAACTTAAGCTTCTCCTGGAAAGGAAACATTCCATAGCTTCTCTTGCAAGCACTGTCAAGATTACTCAATAAACTTGTTGCATAGCATAATACAAAAGTCAATGGCAAAATAGCTCCTAAACAAACAGCATGGGTGTAGGCGCAAATTGGATCTGCCCTTCTGTCATGCTGAGCTGAGATCTGTTTGTGCTGCATGGCCATTATAATCATAAGAGATGTCAAACTTGATTTTACTTTAAAGGTCTGAACATTAGGATGTTTCACTTCAAGGATCTATACCATTTCCATGGTTAAATAACTAAAATTGTGATTTCACTCTCTTCTCTTTACTGTTAGCCCACCAGTCAAAGAAATTTGAGCATGATTTCTGCCTCATAATTTTCATATTTGGTCCTATTATGCATTTTTGGCACTGCCTTAATTTCTCTGAATTCTATCTATGCCTCGGAGTTAAGCTATTGAAATTATTATTTTGTTTTATTTTATTTTATTTATTTTCTTTTCCTACTATTTTTTATTATTATTGATATCTCCCCTTTGGTGTCACAAGCATTATTCTTTCAGTTTAATTTATTACAGTCACTTTTACATGTCACAACTTCTCTTTGAAATGACAGCCATCCAACTTAAAGTCTTTTCAACTCTAGTGAAAACACATATAATGAGGCTGACACTTGGCTCATGTGGTATTAATCTGGTCTCTTGGTCATTTCTTCTGTGTCTCCTGCTGCAGTCTGCTCTGAAAAAGACATATCTGCAGCTGGGGAGTACATAAGATTAACTTCCGCCTCTCTGTGGCTTCTTGCCTCAGACCACACACCAAATAATTCCTCAAAGCATTATCCAGATTTGCTCAAAATTCACCATGCTTGCTTTATTCCTTCAGTTTTGCCACACATGCTTTTGTGGACTTGCTTGCAGCTGATTCTGCTTATGAAACAGGAAACATTTTGCAAAGATGAGGATAAGGGGACAAACGCTATTGTAAAATATCAATAATATTTTTTCTGTAGAACTCTTTCCTTTTTGGTTTTGCTGATTTTATAAATGTACACAGTAGATCAGAAAGGTCAGCAAAATGTAACCTTTTTGTTTTTTAGCTACACTCGGCATAAAAAAGCCAATCTAGCCTTCCAATACAGACCGAATTCTAGTAACTGCTGTGTCCAAAATAAAATAAATAAATAAATAAATAAAAGCAAACTACAGTTCTTATATTGAGAAAGATCTTTAGCGTTGTCTGAACTATTAAAATCAGTAATGGTACAAAAAAAAGTTGTTGCTGCGTTGATGGGGGGAGTGTTAGTCAGCTCTCATCCAGGGACCTCCAAATCTTAATCACAGTTTAAAATCCTTGACAAAGGGAGCCATAGACATAAGGGGTATGAGTACTTGTGCTCTCACACCAGTGCAGACTCAAGAAGTATCTGTAATGATGAGCAGGAAAAACAATACATGAAAACATCTCACTACTTTCTGTTACCTTGTGGTTAATACAAGAAGTTATAGCTGAGGTTACCAGACACTTCTCATTATTAAGTCCATATGGGGATGGGAAGATATTTTTGGTGTTTGAGTAAACTTCAGTCTGGCACATTCTAATACTCATGTTGTTGACTTTTCAACTAAGTATCTTGTAATAGTAGTTTCAGAATCTTTCTTTCTCCCAGTGCATGAAATCTAATCATTTTTAGAAATAGCTTACTGTAAGACCACCAGCCACATCATACTTTCTGCTTTTCACAGTAGTTAAACATAAATATATATAACCTCTTCATTTATAGATGTGTTTTGTGTCCCAAGCTATGGCTGTTCTACATGCAAAACTCCCGTTGCACACTCACAAATGTACTGATAATGCAAAAGTAGATTGCACGATGATGCAACTAATGTACTACATAAGATTAAGCTTCCAAAGAATCTCTAAAGGCCCTAACAACTAATTAGAATGCATATTTTCACGTCTAATATTTGGGTTGCTATTGCTGTAAGAACCTCCAAGAGCTTGCTCTATGAAGTTTATGATGTAAAACCTCTCAAATTGTTAAATGTCTTGTGAATAAGTAGAAATCTATATTATTGCATCATTTGGACACATGAGATTAATGCCTCCAGGAGGACCATAGCACATGCTTTACCCAGCAGAGGATGAAAAATATTAGAGACTTCTAGATATCTAATAATAATCTCAGAGTTTAGTCAGTTAAAGTACTTATCTCACTCTCTTGTTCCAATAAATACCTCGCTAATGAATTCTAGTTAACATGACTTTTTTTTCTTTCCTTTTTTTTTTTTTTTTTGCATTCCTCATCCAAATGGTAGATTTGTTTTCTGATTTTGAAGGAGAGCTTATACTCACAAGTCGTATGTCACAAGCCACTAAAAGTGTCAAAATCTTACAGCAGGCCCTTGGTGGCTTGTTAATCTCTCCTTTTTTCCCCCCCTTCTTTTTTAAAGGAAACAGACTAATTCACTTAAACATAATGAGAGACATGCCTGCTATAGCCTACTTTTTAAACAGTGTCAGCCCAAGTAAGATCTGTCTTATTTCTTCACCTCCTTTTCTTGGATCCAACAATTAAACACAAAGCTGAAAAACACAAGTTTTTATGGCAGAGCTATTTCATATGTCAAAGGAGAAATGGAAGATGCCATTTTCATAACAGAAAAATATGCGAGAGTCAGGGTGGGGAAGTTTTTCTTCTCCTTTGGGCCCCTCCTTCCAAATTATCATCAGCAACATGTAAAAGATAAACCTCTATGTTAAATAGGGAGACCAGATGTATGTCTAACCTCTTGCCCCCATTTTTCTAATTGGCTTCCATTAGGAACAAAAAGTTAAAATACCTCTAAACAAAAATAAGTGATATGTTAAGGTGAACTTTTCAACTGGTTAAGAGCTCTTTATAAAATGATAGTATTACAAAGACCTGTGTTAGGCCAACAGACTGTTTTACTGTAGTGATATTTCTATACTTGGAGTAATAGCTCCATGTTTACTTTCGAAAAGTAGTTGCAGAAAGTTCCTTGAGTTGCAGCAAAAATGAAAGTAACAAGTAGTAAAATTCTCACTGTTTAAAGAAAATCTACAAATACTGTGCTTCAGATCTTAGGTTTCCTGTTCAGTGTTAGGCTTTTTCATCTCTATAGACATTAGCTAACCAAAGCTTGAAATATAGCTATGTAATCTCCTCCTTTCCCAGAGACAGAGAGTGATGCAGAGTGTTTAAAGACCTGGATTTTTCTCTTTTATCTTTAATCAAGCTTATGCCATGGTAAATAATGGATTGATGATTCTACTCTGTTCCTTATTTTGTGTTCATAATACAAGGGATAATGTTCATGTTCTTAATAGAAATGGGAATTAAAGGGTAAAGTGTAATTGTTTAGTTTTTATAGCAGGGTATGTCTCCAACATAGATGTATAACTATAAAAGATTAATTGATGATTTTAACACTAGTTAAAGATATGGGAAGTAGAAGTAAAGTTTACGGGAGTGATTGAAAACATGTGATAAACAATTCTGTCTAAAGACAAAGATATTGGAAGGTAACTCCTCTTGGTAACAATACCCTTGAACCAGTGGAGATGAGAACCACAATTTTGAAAATAAACTGTCCTTAACGAGCAAAGCTAGGAGCTGTTGGTAATCCCTAAACTATCCTTTGGAAGATCGGAGTTTGGGAACTTAGTTTGTTTTATGATGAAAGATAAATATTTCAAGTGCTGATAATGTATTCAGCACTGATATCAGCTGAAGACAGCCTGTCCTTCCAGGAGTGCAGAGTCTGAAAACCAGCATATTTTGCATATGGATTCTAAATTCATAATTTTAATTGCTTCCTTTTCATATTGTTAAGCTTTTATGGAGGAGTTAGTGCTGGAGAGATTTAACTTAAGAAAAAGTATTCACCCAGGAACAAAAGAAAATTGCCTACAGAAAGGCAGGAGAAACAGGTCTGACTTTTTTTTAAAAAATGAATAGACTATTGCAATCAGGGATTCAGGGATTTGAGTGGTTAATTGCAAAGACAATCTAAGGCTGTGGGTAGCCTCTACCAGAAGTAGAGGAGAAGCCCTCCAGGAACTTTTTACAATTCCTCTGATGGAGTTTACTAAATCTCATCAGTTCATGCGAGCATTCCATAATTTCTGTCATGCAAAATCATCCTGTTTAACTTTACCAGATTAAATGCAAGATATTATCTAATGCAAGTGTACACTGGAGTGTTTGGAAAGCAGCTAAGTTCTGTCTGGGGATGGTGATGAGCAGCTGGAGACAGGAGGCTTTTCTGCCCGTGTGGGAAAGAACATCTTCATCCCTACTGAAATCGGTGATATTGGAATTTCTGGACTTCTCAGCAGCTGAGACCAAAAAGTTTCTAGTGACACTGAGATCAGACTTCATCAAGGTGTAGCCAGGAAGAATTTTACAATAGAAATTTTCAGTCCTTTGAAATATCCGGTATTGCCATTGAGAGAGGTAGGACATGAAATCAGATCAAGACTAGATGGTATAGAATGCTTTTCTTCATTCATCGTGATTCATAACAGAGAATCAGAATGTTTTAGAAAGAAAAAAGTAAAAGGAGTGCTAAAAGGAGTGTCATTTGATATAAAATCACCAGAATCATTTAGACTTTCAACAGAGAGGATGGAGTTTTGACCCTGTACCTAAGTGCAGCAGTCCAGAATCTCAGTTATGCATTCCTCATATTTCTTTCAAATTGGCAATGCAAAATAGCCAATTTTTTCACACTGGAATTTCAATTTCTATCAAAAGAATCATTTCAGCACTTTATAAAAGTAATAATACCACCTTAGAACCTAGTCCAGGAGAAAATACCAGTAGATTTTATGGGTTGTGCCAATCCTGGAAAAGGTTACAGATGTCAGATTTGCAGAAGGCTGAAATAGCCAAAGGAGAAGGTCAGTTGTAGGATAAAGAAGAAAAGGAAATTAAATCAGAATTCCTTGTGCTGCAAGCTGCAGAATAACCAGTGGGCAGGCAGGAGCACTCTGAATTCACATGATAAACTCCTCATCTTTTGTGCCCTGCAACTTCCTTAGAAACTCGGTCTTCTCTTTATCTGCATAAACTTCAAAGCTAAAACACTAATATTGGAACCATTCTTACTGGATAGCTTCAGCAGACAGTTTCTATGAAACAGCAGTCTATGCATGTTATCAGCAACATATTTACTGCACCTCCAGAGCACTCCCTCATCCACAGGATGGGCACTTCCAGATGGCCTCTCCCACTTACAAACATCTAGGTTTTGGCAGTTTGAGAGCTAGGTAAGTAGTTTTGTGGCTCTTGGCCTAGAACAGGGAAGTTCTGCAAAGCCATGTAATATGTAACCAGTGAATTTACAGTACCAAAAAATTCTCTACTTATCTTTTCTCTGGCATCTTTTTTACATCAACTTTTGGTGGATCACTTTAAAAGTGGTTGGACCGGCCAGTGTCCCAGGATCAGGAATCAGCCAGCATTGCTGCATGACTTTTGACAACTGCGGTGTTCTGCTGAGTGCACAGCCCTACCATGAGCATTTGTTACGCTTGGTCAGTGTGTGTCCATTAATTAAAAACTTGTAAAGGCACAGGAATGCAGGACCAAAGAAAACCTCCGGGGGATCCTAGTACAGCCCATGTTATCACCAGTACTTGTCATATAAAATTGTTCAGCAGTTTATCTAGTTCAATTAACAACAGATAGGTTCTGTTCATCATGCTCCTTAGCTAAAGGCTGTTGCACAATATCACTCCTTTACATGTTACAAATAGTTATTTTCAGTCAACATACATTCACAGTCAGTGTTACTCCTCCCACTCTTCTGTCAGCAGTCTCCTTCACTTGTCCCACACTGTCTTTTCTTCTCTAGAGTTCACCACCACGATGTATACACGGGGAGCAGTTATACTCTCTTCTTTTTTTTTTTCCCTCCGTTAAACTTAGTATTTCAAGTTCATTGCTAAACAGAGTCCAGTGTGTGCTGAGACATACCCTCACCATCTTGCTATTGTTTCTGGCCATGAAGCAACATAGTTACATCCACATGGGCTAATAAGCTATGCATCATATCAATTCATGTGTCGCACCCTGGAAACATCGCTGTCTTGCTTTCCAAACCCAAGTTTATTATCTTTTCTGGGGCAGCTTAGTTTGAAGTATTTCTTTCCTGGGCATGTTTCTAGCCCTCGATGGTTCTGTCTAGACATGCCCTTTTCCTGTAAGGTAATGCTTTCATTCCTCTGCCTTCTAGAACTGCAACTAGGTGCCTGGTCTTAAACCAAAACTACACACCATGTCCCAGGCCAGGTTCTGCCCTCAATGCTCAGGACTTGCACTAATAAATTCCCAATGCTGGAGCAAATGACTAGTAAGAAGAATTCTAATATCACCAAAACTGACACCCCCCCCAAACAGACCTTACACTTGTCACATGGCAAATGCCACTCTCTGCTCAATAAGTAAAAGAAATGTAAACATAGAAATGGAGCTGGCTTACAATGTGTTTAACGGGGCAAAGTCCTGGAAATGTTGAAGTCCTCAATTAAGAGTGATGGAGATACAGCTGATGTAGGCAAAAGTGAATTGAAGCAATTTATATCATAGTGTTTTATTCTCATTGATTTGGTATATGAGACTTCTTTTCAAATATAAAAGTGGTGTATTGGTTTATAGGTGTTTTGGGGGAGGAACTCATTTTTCCCACTTTCTGAAAGATGTTGAAATGCCAAAGCATTTTCCATTCAGAGTGAATATGAATTATTGAAACGGACGGTCCTACAAAATCAGAGTCCAAAATAATGTCAGTTTAGATTAAACACAGCATTTTATGGAAATTAATTAAAAAATACATCTTGAAAACTGCCAAAATTGAATTTTACTTTTTACTATATTGAGCTTAAATTAGAAATGTTTGTTCTTTTTAAAAGTATAAAAAATAAAATTTATGTTAATTTTTAGAAAGCTAAATTGAAAATCTGGTTGAAGCCCATTATTTCTAAGGGAAAATGAAACAAACAGTCATATTTTCAAATGAAGTAATGTTTGGTCATAAAAGTTCTCTATATAACTTACTAGTTTCAAAATAAGAAAGGAATTGGAGAGTAAGTCTTCTCTCAGAAGAGAGTTCTAGTATTCTTTGCCAAATAATCAGGCTCTTTGCTGGCACTATGCTAAACACAGAGAATGATTACATTATGTTTTGCACAGGCCTGTGTCCAAGTCCTTGGTCCAGTCAAGCAGTCTGATTGCCCATGAAATGTCTAAGCTGATGTTTGAGGTTCAAGGCGCTGATGTCTGGGGCTCAAGGCGCTGATGTCTGTACAACTGAAGGGATAGAGAGTTCCAGCCAGTCCTTCGGTAGCTTCGGTCCGTAAGAGTTATTGAATTAGAAATACCAGAGAACTAGGGGGCATACCACTAATACTGTGACCTAACACTGTGCAGAGAACTCTTGGTTTCCATGCAGAAACCTGGCCACAGGTCATTATCTCTTTGTCACCCCTAAGAAGGGAAGAAGCAGAGCTGTATCTTTCCTTCCTTGGCTTCATTCCATTGTATTTATCAATGTTTTTAAGGTAAACATTAAAATATGCTTGTTTTCTCCTCCTGACATTTTTCAGGAGTAGCAAGACAACTGCCATTTGTTCTGGATACAGTACAAGCTGAGGAACCAGGACGTTTTTCATGAAGTTGTATCTCTTTTATGGTAAACAAACATTTGTGTTTAGAAAAGCACTTTAGGAAACAGTGTGCTTTATGTGGTTGTGTATTTGTATTTGATATAATCCATACTGGTGTCTTGCTTCTGTGTTGAGGAGGGATGAGAACAATGTGCTGCTTTTTTTTTTTTTTTCATTTTGTGACAGACCTTTTCACTACAGTATTTCCTGAAGCCTTTAGGCATAATTTCACTTGTTCCTGACATTCTAACATAGATATATCAACCAAAGCTATTCTTAGCACTTTCCTGATGCATCAAGATGCCATAGAAGACGTGTGGACCATTGAATCTGATATATGGAGATAATGGGCACCACATGACTTTTTTTTTTCTTTTCTGTTTTCTTTTTCTTTCGCTGTCTGTATGTCTGGCTTTAATCAGTGACTTCTCTGTGAAATGTTGCAATTGGGCCTGAACAAGCTTTTTGCTCTTCTCTGATATGGAACTGTGGATTATAGGTGAAACTGCATTAAGAGGCTACAGAGGTTAATTATGCCTGAAAGTTTCCAGTACCATCCACATCAGTTGACACTCTCAGCACGCTACATAAACAATCTGGGAGAAGCTATCAGAGCTGCAGTTGCCCATCCCCTGCTCTATCTGCTTGCATTTTGAAGACTTCACACATGGCTGTGTATTTTGGATTGATTAATTTATGCATTCAAGTAAGATTGTTGGTCAGCTGCACATATTGTGCGTGGTATTTTTTCACATATACAAGGAAAAACATTCCTACGTATCCTCAAAATATTTAACACCTAAATAGTCTTTCCATCTAAAAGCTCTCTTTTTACTTGAAATACCTAATCTTTCTTTTTTGAGTAATAGCTTGAAGTAATTTAGGTAGAACACCTGCATGTGTTGTGCTTGCCAATAATTTTTGAGGTTCTGTAATCACATTTTGCTAATTTAAAACTGTTTTTTCTCTGTTGTCCCATGAAAATGTCATATAGACCCAGAAGCTAGCTTTCATTGGGAAAATAGTAAAACTGATTAAACAAAAGTGTTGTCAAGGGCATAGTGTAAACATACTGATAAACATTGAGCTTTTAAACAGAATCCTTGCAGGTGTTCCGTTAAAAACAGAAAGCATAAGGTTTTCAAACAAAAAGCAGCCCTCAGAACAATCATGTCTCATTTAAGATTATTTTGTTTCAATCCAAACCCAGTTAAATCAATTATCTCCTGTGTAAAACAGAGAAATGAATGTACAAGTACCTGCTTCCCTCCATCTCTTTTTATGATGTTTTCTTACATTCTAACACCATATTTTTTAATCTTTTTGAAGAGAAGAGGCAGCTTTATGCTTTGGAGTATGCAGGAACAAGTTGAGGAAGGGTTGGAAGGTCAGCCAGGGAGCTTAAAGCGTGGCAATTCACTTCTGTCTCACCTCATTCCTGCTTCTTCAGAGCAGCAGCACAATAATCTTTTAAATCTGTTTGATATGGCTCATATGCTTGAAGCAACTTGGACACTGTTTGCATAGGAGCTGTCTTGAATTTGCCTATATGAGATCACAGCACAAAAAAATCATAGGACACTCAAGGAATTCTCCAGGTTGCTAGATTTAATTACCAGAATTTCTAAGGAATTCTTTTGTACCAAAAATAATTGGATCATCATTTTTTTAAGTGGATTAGATACAAAAATATAATGTAAAACAGCCATTACATTGAGATATGATGTGGGACATTTTTAGCTGTCAAAATGTGCTTAGAAATGTATAACAAAGGCCAGCATGATACTGTGAATTGTGAAAAGGATAAGACACAAGTTCTGCTGTTTGCTGTTCCCAGTAAATGTCTACTTTTGTTTAGACATTATTACTACAAAAGCCAAGATAAGACTGTGATTTGCCAAATGTTGCATTGTACTGTCCAACTTGGGTTTTGAATTAAAATACACATATGCCAAAAATTACGTTTATATCATCTAGTGTATTGTGTAATAAAAGTGTTAGGTAGTCCAGTTAATGAAATTATTAAATTTTGGCAGTGGTGTTAAATTGAGTTTATACTTAACACTGTTCTGGGAGAGAGTGGGTGGAAGGAAAGTTAAATTGTACTTCATATTAATTGAAACAGACTAAGCTGTTATTGATATAATAAGGTCTGTAAATAGCAATTAGGTGCTATTTGATAGTTGTTTTTTCTAAAAAGACAACTTGGAAAGAGTGTGCTTTAGAACAGAATAGTCTAAAATGTTTTTATTCCCTGTAAGCAATAATCTGTGTTGCCAACTTCCCTTTTGTACAGGTGAGATGTTGCTGGTCCTAGGAGAACTGTGCACTGGGAAAAGGGTCTTTTAGCCCATAGTACAAGTCAAAATACAAGAGTTAAATAATCAGTGGTATGAGATAGCCTGTGGGAATTAACATACCTCATTATCTTCTGTCAGATAAGACACTGGTTCTCAAAATTAGTATGGCCTTTTCCATTGTTTTGTAAATTTGACAACGGGTGCAATTTAAAGGATCTCATTCTTTATATCAAAACCCTATTGTAGTCACTTGGATAATTTTCTTGAGGATAAATACCACTTGGATGGAGGAGAGTGCAGGATCAGCTTTGGTCTCCTTGCAAGTTGCCAAGGCAGTTTCAGTTGCACAAAATCTGCACACCCCAGCTTTTATGAGTTATGTTTGTTGTTTATTTTTCCATTATCAAGATGACCAGTCATATGTTTCATAAATAGTATTTTGATTAAGAGTGTGGCAAACAAGCTCCATTTGTCCCTTCTTTGGTTTGACACCATTCATGGATGCTAACACTTAATTAGTCATTGTCTGCTCTGAGGAATTTGAGTAGCTTGTTGTTTTTGTTTGTTTATTCCATCCCATCAGTAAGTAGAGTAGTGCAAGATGTATCCTGAAACAGAACGTGATGTGAAATGTCCATGTTGAAAAATTGCTCATTATGGGTAACAGAAGTTAAACCATTGCACCATTCTGAAATTCATGTTGATTGTGCAATGATAGGCAACACTCTTCTAAATTTACATACCAGAAAAAGAGGGAGACAGATTGAAACTGTAGGTAGGAATATCTCTGAAGTTTGAAGGTAAAATGAAACTGTCATCTAGGAAAAAAGAAACCAGATCAAAATTTGAAAATGTAATGTATTTAAGCCACTTTCAAATAAAGCTGTCTGAAAATCAACAACTGTAGTTGTAAAGGGCTCATGCAATCGTTGTGATGTCAGTCTAGATGTACACCACCCATTCTTCCAAGTGTTAGCTTACTAGTTTGGGTTTCACTGAATAAAATTGTTAAAAGAAAATTCAAGTTTTAGAAAGATTTCCACATAGACAAGAATACCAGCCCTGTTCCCTTTTGAATGATTTGTATAAACACTTGCAACAACTCAATCCTAAAATGTTCATTAAAGTCAATGTCTGCTAAGCTTCAAAGTTTCTGGCTTCACTGTGAATATTTCCAGTTGTTGCATGATAGGTAATTTTTTTTTCCCTTTTATTTAGCATATTTTGATGTATCAGTAAGCAAGGAGGCAAGCAAAGATGTTTTCAGGCATTACTTTTGAAATTAAAAGAAATTTAAAATCTTTGATGATAGAAGCTAAGCCTTTGGGTATCCACTGATAGTGTCCAAATGTGCATAGTTTTTCACACATTCAAGCATTTATAGCCACTGTCCAGAAAGATATACCAAATAACTTCACTCTGCTCACATATATTACAACAAAACACAGAAAAGGTGAGACAAGGCCCAGGACAATAAGATAAGAGATGAGATATCTGGATATTTAAAATTACAAACAAAAACGTCATTGTTGACATACTTCTCACGATTATTTTCTTAGCAGAAATATTTATATAAGATGACCAGGTCTGACTGCCTAGCTGTAGGATAATATTAGGTGTCTTGTAGTGTTATGGGGTGCAGCAGTGAAACCATGAGAATCAAAGAGTGTGTGTGTGTGTGTGTGTGTGCGCGTGCAAAGAACAGATTAAATAATGGATGTTATCTTACTCAAGGTGATTTGCTGCAAAATAACTTTTGTTTTTTTGCTGTTTTTTTGTTTGTTTGTTTTTTATACTAATTAATCATTTGTCTTGTTTTCTAGCTGCTTGGTTTTGTTCTCATGGCTGCAGTTGTTTTGCCTAGATATACACATACATGAACACATATTGCAGGGGATTTGGAGGAAGGACTTACAGTAATTTACAGAAGTTAGCCACATGAAATAAAACCAAGGGCATTCCTGTTAGAACTAGCTTCAGCTAGTGTCTGCCTAAGCACTGTTCAGTCTAATGAACAGCAATGGAGCCTAGTATTACGAAGTGCAGGGAATCATCAAAGGTAATAAAATTGAGATCAGACCAAAGCAGCATCTGGGAGTGAAGTTTTAAGTAGCAGACAGGAATGTGTACTAATTATTGGATTGTTAATATGTTGCATGTGTTGCTTGAGTAGAGAGGGTGTGACTAAGGGCAGGCAGTAGCAGAGCCAGTAGCCCTGGATTTTATCCATCACAGATTCTGTATTAAATCTCCAGCTGCTTTATAACTTTCCTAATACAACATATTCCCAAGCAAAACCTGTCTGTCCAACTAAGCACACCACTTCTTCCAGATGTCACCAAATTTATGTAACAGCCTAGGACCATTTGGCTTCCTGCTAAACTGGATTGAAAGCTTAGAAGAGACAGCTGGACAATGTTTCACTACTACTAAAATATTTGCATTGTATACATCAGACACTCAAGTTCATCAAAGTGCTTTGATAGATTCTTTCCTATATATACAGGAGGAACATTTAGTTGAGATGATGTTGCAGCATTGCCTTCAAACACAGCATTCCAAGGTGTCTTTTATTCTTACAGAAGAATGCTCTTGAATATGTTCTTCCTTTTTAAAGATCAGGAGGCTGTGGATAAAGTATTGTTTTCTTTTCTATCCAAGGTTTTTCAAAGAAATACAGAGCAAGCACACTTCACCAGTCAAAAAACTTCTTCATCCAGAATTTTACATGTAGGTTATTTGAAGTACCAAAGCTATGAAATAAAAAGTAATCAAGCTGTTGAGCTAAATAATATTTAAATCAAGCTGTTGAGCTAAATAATATTTAGCATTTGTAATTCCAATTTTCAAAGCTATAGCAACATAAGTTAATCACTGTTCTGGAAACACAAGAAGCAATAAAAGTCCTGTAGTGCTTTGCATGTGATGGTACAGGATAATATAATCAGCTTACATGTCTGCAGGAGAAATAGTCTTGAATATTAGCTGGAGTTACAGTGTGGTCAGTGAAGCCGTCATTTTTTCTCTGTGAGGTCTTCCAAATTTCAGGGTTTTGCCATCAATAACTGTTTAAAATGCAGAAAATTTACCTGTTATCATCACTGCTGTTTGTATCATTCTCAGTTTATGTCCTGTTCTGATCCCAAACTTCCTCTGGCTATCTGCTATCAATGAAAAATCATAGGGTTATATCAGATGTAAAGGGAATTTGCCTCTCATGCCTAGAAGCCTTGTGAAGCTCTTACGGAAAACTTATATTTCTTAGGTCAGTCCAAATGTTATCTTCATCTTAGGGAAATACTTTAATTCTTTTCCAGTTATAAGAAGTGGAATTTGTCTATTGGGGGCGTTTGTAGGATGCAGGACACTTCATGGACAGTCTGCTAATGTAGTTTTCAGTCCATGATGAAAACTTTTGGTTCGAGTAAGCAAAAAGTAGAGAGGCACTGAAGGACCTCACATCACCTTGACATCACTTTGACATGGAAATGGAATTGCATTTGGGATTTGATCAACAGTGTGTGTCAGGAACAGTTACATTTTGTTGTGCTCCTGTCACAGGGCCATAAAGCAGCAAGACAGCAGAGCACAGGCCACGAGACTAGATCAGGCCGATGGTATTTGGGATTCTCTCACCTCAGCCTTAAATGATCCAATGACCAGATGCTGTCACACTAACGAATTTACATTTGAAAAGAGAAAGGGGAAGTGTGCTGTAGCTCTTCTAAGTTCTGTCCACTCTTCTCAACATTATTTTGCCAGACTACCAGTACTCTGATTGGGTTTTTCTTATTCTCATTTTGTTTGCTGTCTCTAGTAGTGGTAAAAAAAGTCTGCATTTTTTTTTTCCAATTCTGTGGATTTTGAAACATATCTTCTCACTATCTGTTTTGCTTTATGATATATTTTACTTTGGACATAAATACCCTCCCGTCTGATTCCACTGGTAGCAGTGGCTTGGTCAGCTTCCTTGGTGCAGAACAAGAACACTTTTGAAATCTTGAAATGTTTCCTGGGCTAGAGAGATGGTTTCCCACCCAGCTCTTGCTAGCATTCACATATTTATCCATGGAATCCCCATATGGCTTTGTGGGTGGTAATGTGTAGAGGGCAGCTTTCCCACCACAGCAGTTTTCCTCAGTACAGATTTATTTCTCTTTTGCTCTGCAGAGTTTTCAATCTTAATCACTGCTAAACTTAGGCCTGGTGTTTGTAGAACAATATTAACTGTATGAGGAAATAGCCTATATTGAACCTCACAGTTCCTTGGATACCCATTTGTTACTTTTTGTCTTTAAAATTGGATAATTATTTTGAAAGTTTCCTCATCCTGACTAGAGGCTGAATAGAATGTACAAAATCCTGGCACCAAGACTTTCATTACAAACTCCAGCCTGGAGGCAAACTGGTGACTCTCTGAGGGCTGAAAACCTCAGCCATGCAGAAAGCAGAGGAGAACCAACAAAAGCAGAGTCCTCTGGCTGACTCCTGTAGATGAGAGCACTGCAGTGTTCTGTGTACATAGCAGGGGGTAAGCAAAAGTCTACTTCTGGCATCTTTGTCAGCCTGAAGCCTGCATTCCTCAGTAATTCATGGCACAAAAGTATGAGAGCAACAGGGTCACCCAGAAATTGATAAACACCAGTTTGAAAATGTCTTCCATTATATAAAGATTGGCTGGAACCAGATAGAGTGTCACATATCTTGCCCTATTAACTTGTGAGCTGAAATCAGGAATTTGAGTTGTGTACCTGTCTTTTGTTATTAATATGCTCCAAGGGGCTGAAAAGACTTTTGGTTCCCGTCCAGTAGTTACAGACCTTTGCTCAGTTAGAAGATCTCTCTGGTAAAATACAGCTTATTCTCTTACTTGGAGGAAATATTGTTCTTATATTGTCGGGGAAAAGGGAAATAATAAGGTATAGTTCATACATACTGTTCCCACTTGAGACCTAGGGCGTGAGGCATTTAACACACACTGTGGCTCTCCACTGCAGTCTGGTACAATGGAGACAGCAGGGAATCACCTCTCCTTCTCTTCTAATTGCGTTGAGTACCACTACATCTCTTCCTTCACACTAATGGAGCCTAAATAGACTGTAGGCATCAATGTGCTAAGAGCTGTTCTTCATTTCATGGAGCTCATTGGAGGTTTCAGATCCACAGGCAAAATTTCTTTTTAAAACTGTAGTTTTTAACAATATTATATGATGATGAAATGTAAAATCTGTTAGAGGTTTGGGTGGCAAATAAATAGGACCAGTTAGGAATGTACACCAAAGGAAATCAATCAGTTGTAATTCATAATTTTCTTCATTTTGATTCACATCAGTAAGTTATCCTTACAGTCGCAAGCATTAGAAAACTGAAGTTGTGAATTAAAACTAAGTGCAAGTATGTATGTAAGCAAGCACCTAGTGAATGAAACTTCCTTTTTCCTAATAAAACCACAAGTAAAAGAATTTGCATTTCTGCTGTTGCAATTGAATATAAAAAGATTGCCCTAAATTGTGGATGTTGTTTGCAAGCTAGGGGACATCAGATATGTTCTCTTTCACAGAAATGTTATCCTGATTTAGTGTTCTCATGAAAAGAAGTCCTCAATTTTTGAAAGTACATCTAAAATATGCCAGGCTGGTCTTTCATTTTTTCTAGTTGTTTGTTTTGTTTTGTTTTGTTTTTTTTAATAGATTTTCTTTGTATGAAGAAGTTGGATTATGCAACCACAAGAGTCGCTTTGCAAGGTGCTGTACGAACACTTAAGAAAGCATAGTCACAGCACGTGACATCTTTTATTTGTGTCTTTGGAAACAAAGAGGAAAAGAGGGTCAGGAAGAGACCATGTTGGTAAGATGAAGCATTTGCTTCTGTTTTAGGAACAAGAAAAGGTTTCCATCTCTAGTTACAAGTTCAGTTTAAAGAAGATTGTGTAGGGTAACTGCAACCTGCTCTGGAGCAAGCTGTGTCCTTAGCACATATGCTGAGTTGGATGAAAGGCATAAGAAGAGACTGTCCTGGTGCAAACTCAGAGAGTTAGTGTGAACTTAGGGCACTGAGCACTGAGAGGCACTAGAATGGGCCCTTCCCGTTGATTTGCTTGAATAATTTCGTAGTAGATTTTATATTAGAAACCACAACTTTGATTACAAGGGAAACATGAAGTTCAGCCATTAAGACTTCTGTACATGTTAGCGCCTCTTCTTTAGAAGGGAAATTCTCAGCATAAACCTTAAAAAAGCACCTTTTTTTTTTTTTTTTTACGTCAAACGGTTTGCATAGTTCTGATTTACCCAGGTTTCTAGCTCTAAAGAACTCTTCCTTAAATACGAGGCAAACTTTTTCTTTGTAAAATAAATCAAAATTATCTTCCAATAGCACTGTGGTGTAATCTCTTATCAGTGATAGATATAAAGTAACAAAATATATTGCTTTCATTTTCTTTCCTGAATTGGCAAAAGTTATTTTTCTGACAGAGACAAAGTCAGTAAGTATCACATCCTCAGGGGATTTTGTGCATTTGTTCTTTGTATTATAACATAGGAAGAAAGTAGCAACTGGAATTGTTGTTCTCCTTCAAATCAGTGGTAGTTTTGCCATTGAATTAATTGGCAGAAGGTCCAGCTTACATTTCACTAGAGTAGAAGCCATTGATTTCTGAAAGAGTATGGCATTTCTCAAGCAGCCCTTGAACTACCTTCAAGTGTTCCAGTGTCATGCAGATTTTATCTCATACAAAAAAAAATTATCTCATTCAAAATATTTTGAAAAAATGTTACCCTAGATAAAACTCAATGACAGAGGCATTCCCAAGGGTCTTCTTGGCATGTAGCAGACAGAATACCTCATTAGCAGCAGGGAAAACCTTTCCCTCTTTTTGTCTTGCAATGTTTTATTGCATTTTATTTTATGCAGTTATAACCATAGCATAGTAGTGTGCAAACTAAGAATTTAAGACAGATTCTTGGGTGCCACGGCTCCAGGTTTATTTATCTCTGTTGGAATTGCTGAGGTCTTTTTTTTTTTTCAGTAGCCTCTTAAGTTTGTGTCACAGATAGAAATAAAGAAGAAAAACATTTTCTGGGCATTGGTATTTTGTGGACTGCTAGCAGTGTTCAGTGGATGACAAAAACTCTGGGCATCCCCACTTGAAAGTTACCAAATCACCAAATTTCCAGAAGCCAACAACTTCATTAGGTTGTTATGTAACACCAGTGTCTTTACATATCATCCCACTCACAAAATCCAAACAACCTGATATCCAAGAAACTTAAATTAAAAGGTTGTATGCTACTCAAATAATGAGCATAAGACCACACTGAGTTGCAAAAGAGGTCACCCTATTGATTCTAGTGAAGCGGCTTTTACATCAAGTAGATAAGAGCTTGATCTTCTTATTTTTCTGAGTTACACAAGTTTTTTGTTTGTCTTTGTGAGTGGGAAAGTCTTGATAGTATTTCTTGGTTTGCTTTTTTTTCTTTTTTTTTTTTTTTTGGTATTCAACTATTTCCCTTTACAAGGCCAAATAGGAAATGACCCCTTGCATATGTTAGCTGAGGGCTGTTGATAGAGTGATTATAATTACTGTTTTCTTGAAGAAAAATCTGTTCTTATTGTAGATTGATAAAAAACAACTGTTAACTGTATCTGGCACAGACATAGCTGATGAGCAACATACATTAATATGTAATTTTGGTGTGTTTTATTTTACAGAAGTTTTCCATGTTGTATGTATAGTTTCAGATTGGGATAAGTAATATTTATCCTGATTGAGAGTTGAGTTTGAGTTGCGAGGTAATGGACTTCACTGGGATATGTGCAATGAAAGGATCCGGACTGAAGTTCATGGAAGTGTTTCCACCAGCTCCAGTGAACTTTAAGTCTTCTCCCTAATGAATGTCAAATTAAAGATGCCTTATTTTCTTAGATTACTCAAACATACTGCCCTGCACTTTTGGTTCACAACTGGAGGATAACAACAGTTAGTTTCAATACAAGAATTTCAGTTCTCCTGTGTAAATCTATACTTTATAAAAGAGAGGTTGGTCCCTAGACTGTTAAAACTTAGTGTTAAAAGCAGATACTTCTTTGTGACCAGCTGTAACCATTACGAGAAGGAAAACATTCCAAATATACAGTTGACTTTTTTTTTAAAGCTTCTTGTCTTCAAGTACTACTCTCTACCTTAAATTTTAAATGGGAGTTTTAAAATCAGGTTTAAATGTTGTTCAAGATAAATCAACTTCTAACATGGCTGTCCTGGCAGAATATTTGTTTTAAGTAGAGCTAAGAATTAAAACGTGTGCTTAGATAAAAAGGTTGGAAAGGCCAAAGATTGTTTTATTCCTGTTTCTCAAAGTACCTCAGAAGATTCCCATTCTATCTTCCAAACTTTAGTGATCCATAAAAATTACTGTATGTTTGGGATGGATGACAAAGTATCCAATTTCTTGCTTTGCCTCAGAGAGAAGCATGCATCCTCCTGAAAAATGATCCTGGATAGCAATTTCAACATGACTTTGAACTCACCCTTGACAGCATCTTATTCTGAACACAGTTCTGTCTCAAAGGGCCCTACTGGACACATGGCTGCCCTCAAAGATTCAGGTCTCATTGACATCTGGAGATGATCTCACTGTGATTGCTCTCTCTCATCTCCCACCAATCTTCCCTCAAATGATTTCCAACTCATTTTTCTCACGCAGGCATTATTATGCCCAGAATTCATCTTTGGAGTATTCTTATCTGCACAGAGAAATGGTAATAGTATGAAGCTATGACTCACTGAACAAAGTCTGTCAGTATGAATTCTGAAAGCTGTTTCCTTCAGAAAGCTTGGTTTGGGCTCTACTAGCCATGTTAGTATATACTGACCATTACTCCACCTTTTGCAGATGCCCTTGCTATTTCTTGTCTGCTCATTGTCACCTTTCTCTGACTTTCAAAAATTCTGTAAAAACCATTATACCATTCTTTCTAGTCTCTGCTTTCCATTTGTAGATCATAACGCAAACAGAAAACTGTTGCTGACTGACTTCATCACACTGTCACAACGTTAACTTGCTTAGCCTATTTGTTGCATCTTTGCAATACATGTTTAGAATAGAAACTTTGGGGATCAGGATCATTCCAAGAATGAGCGTGAATACAGAACTCTGCAAAATGGGACAGTAGGTCCTGAATGAGATCTCCAAGCACCATTGCAGCTAAACAGGAATACCTCATCTATTTATGCATGCACATAGCCTAAGCTTTCCATAGTAGGAAAATCCTTCTTGTTTTTGTAATGTAGCAAGGCCCATGCTTTTGATGGCCTGTGCAGGACAATGTAGATATGGCTATAAACAAAGATTTGCTGTAATTCACTCCCATGTACAAAGCCTGGTGTGTGTATGTATGTTAAGTTCAGTTTAAGCAGATTTACAAGGTAAGAGGAATCATTTTGTCTTGTTTTTCTCTTAGTATTTATCCCCACTTTGTATGTGCTTTCTTCAATTGCGTGAAGAGCGCAAGGTTGCAATTTCACTTCCACCTGTTGACAAAACAACGACAGATTGTGATTTTTTACAGTGCCCTCCTGTTTGGATAGATGATCAACTTTTTTTTCTAAAAGATGGATTCAAGCATATTTTTCAGAAAATCACCACTTGGTTAGCTGTTTTTTCAAAGGCCATAGAATCTTAAAGACAGGTTTTAGTAAAAAAAAGTGGTATCATGAACAGCTCTCATAAGATGACACATGCAGATCATCACACAGACTTGTGTGATGAATATGTTTTCAACACTTTTAGTAGTAACATGGACAACTAAAATTAAGTTTGGTGGTGTGACATTGGAAAATCTTGAAAATATAAAGCAGTAGTAGTATATGGGAAGTACTTGGTGAGAATGACGAGTGGAAAGGTGGGAGGGAATTTGACAGTATAAAGAGCAAGACATACTGTCATGAGATAATAACAAGAACGTGTATTATAGGCAACTATTGATTCATGTGGAAGCAGGATTTCAACATACAACTTCATCACAGAATGAATAACAATTTCTAATGTGATGCAGCTATGAAAAATGTAAGTGCAAGCCTCTTACATTCTGCAAGAGATGTTTCTTGTAGTGGTGGGGAAATTGTGATTCCATTCTACAAAGCACTGTTAGACCTCATCTGAAACAAAATGCTTGATTCTGGTCAAGAAAAAAATGAAATGGGATTTGGGGCAGACAAGAATCCGTGGGTAGCTCTGTAATGGAGAGGCTCAGTTTTACCAGGGAGTCTGAAAAAAAAAAAAATCTGGTTTGTTTAACCAAGAAAAAGAAAGGCTGAAAGAAAGAGTTCACCATTAACGTATCTAAGCAAGAAGATAAAGAGTAACCCCATAAGTATGGAAAGAGACAGGATGACTGTTTACACTAAAAGAGAACAATGATACAGAAACAGAGGTAAAAACTGATCCTTTAGAAAATTTTGCTGAAATTTATATTTTTAACTGTACAATACAGGAGATTTTTGAAATGTACTTTGAACAAAAAACTAAGCAAGAATTAAGGTTTATGAGTTTATGAACTGGATATATGATGCAGTTGCTTCATATAACAAGTAACTCAACTCAGCTTTACTACCCCACTTCATATTATCATGATTTAAAGCATCCAACAGAAATGTTTAATTTAAAAACAATTATTTTGTATTTGTTGGTTTTAGTCATTTTGTTGATTCTTACTGCTTGGTACTGTTTAACACTCCTCTTTGCTAACCACAAAGTATCTGCAGATTTTTCTATGTGTAGTTATATGGCTTAATGAACAATTATTCAGATTCTTATTTTTTCTTTTTGGTTTTGCTAGAAAATGGTGGATGATAAGTTAGTTCTTTACAAGATAATCATTTACATATGGCTTCTGTCAAGCACCATTTGGAAAGAAATTAGCATGTAACTAAAAAAATTCAAAAAACAATTTAACATTGTTTTGCTAGTTAAATTACATGAAATGACATTATGTTGGAAGCGTAAAGAGTAATTTGCAAAACATGCTTTGCATTTAATATGAACTAATTTATTAAGCAAGAGTGTATGCAATTAGTGCACTGAACTGATTGTTTCTAGTTACCATCTCCTTTAGGTTTTTAAAAGTAGTAGAACTCATCTTCTGACACCTTGTTTTTAATCATTGTTTTCTTTCCTGCTACAAATTTTACTTTTTTTTCAAAATCACAATAACTTCTTAACCTTAAATGCATGACTTCCTGACATGAAGAAGTTGAATAAATCATAATGAAGAAGTTATTTTCTCGGTTAAAACTCTGACAGAAGGTGTTTCATCCAAGTAGTTTGACCTCTAGTTCATTAGCAAATATACTACTTCATTCAATATCATGATTTTAGTGTTAGCTTTAATATGTTGTCATAAAGCTGAACTATCTCATTAAATAATATTTATAAAATGCAATCAAATATATGAGATTTATTTTAATCAAAAAAAATCAAAACAAATCTAATACTACAGATTAGTATTTTTCCAATTACACGATTGACATTTTAATAATGGGGAGTGCTGTAACACTGCCTATAATAATTACTTAAGCAAATTCCATGATTCAAAACTATTCTATTCAGATTTTTGTACAACCCGCTGCAATCCAAGTAATATCTGTTTATTTATCTAAGACATCCTCAGTGTGTGGCATGGATGTTCAAGCAGTTTGCAGGTATTTGAATCTCATATAGGACATTCTTTATAAAGCAATATTTGAGAGGCAACTACTCCCATCTTAGCTCACAGCATTTTGCACTTGCACAGGGACAAGCTGCTGGCAATAAGGTGAGCTGGAGCTTGGGATTGCCTGTCTTCCATGAAAAACAGCATCTGCTTGTTGTTACTGATGGTACGTGCAGCTCCTAATCTGGCAGAACAAAATAAGGTGACTTATAAATCACCCTTGGGAAGTTACTCAGCACCTAATAACGTTCAGTGAGTCCTTTAAGGCCAAATACTCCATCAGTAGATTCTGAGGAAGCTATTACAGAGGGATAGGGGGATGCAGGACTGAAAGAGATGTAACATCAATTTTAATGGAAGCAATGTTAGCACAAGAATAAACTGATTAGATTTAGGCCAATCTTAAATGTCACTATGCATTTATCTTATTTGCCCACTCTATGGGCAAAAATAAAATATTATTGCAATAAACAAGGCAAGATAATATTGCCTTGGAAGTTGCATGATGAACTGTAAATGCTCTCATGTACTATAATATCTACTAATTCTGCAACATTTACTAAACTCTGATTTTTATTATTCATGATGTTTTCAGGGACCTGAGCCTTTTTTCATGCAGTAGATTATTTCCAGCATTGGCAAGACTTCCAGGCTGTACAGTAAAAATATTTTATGTGGACAAGTCAGAGAGCAAACGTGAGATTTAACTATAGCTGACACATCTCTACTAAAACTGCTGTCACCACTTGTATTTGCCAACCCTGAATATGGCTCACAGGAAGAAAAACTATAAACTCCAGCCATTTTGTACACCCACTTTCAGACACTACATTTCATAATTACATTTCACAATTCCTTTTCAGCAAAGCCAGCCAAATGTTTCATTGTGATCTCTTCTTTATTAATGAAGTGTCCCTGTACAGACCAGTTTTTCAATGATGCATTTGTGATGTATCTGCAGTCAGTCTGTGTGCATGCTGCATTAATACACTTCAGCCCCGTGCTGAAGCGCACACTGCATTGTAGTCCATCAGTTTCAGTTTTCATCATTTAATCTCTTTAATGTCACTTGATGTTTCTGCTTACTTAGAGGATTACTAAAAGTCATGCACTGGGATATCTAGCAGAAAATATCTGTGGCATGGGGAGTAATGCTAACACCTGCATTAATGAGCTTCATATTGATTAATTAGATTATTAGTAGTAGATATTAGTATCTGTGGATGTAAATATATCTGTTATCTCATGTCACCAAAAACAAACTGTGCTTTTTGTAGATGTTTGCTAAGTATTGACTAAACACAGCTAAGCTGAAAAGATACTCACAATTAGTGAAGAGCTTCAGTTACTTTCTAAATGACATCTTTCTCTGGTTCTAGCTGTTATTTCTTTTGTTTGGCCTGCCTCCAGATGGGAAATAGTTTAGACCAGATCTATCCATTAGACAACATTGACATCTGTCTTGTGGGTAGAAATATGAGAAGGGAAGATGAATGCTGTCTCATGCCTGTGCTGAAATATATCAAATTTTAAGAGAAGCAAATTCACCCTTGTGCCCTTGGACTACATGAAGTATTTACAAGAGGTTACTATAATTTTGCCTGCATATATGATCCTGTAACTGTCTTTTTCTACATCATTTTCTGTATGAGAAATATCAGTACTAGCTAGTGCAATTTATAAATGTCCAATATAATTTGAAACTATTTGATAGCTATGCAACAATTTGGTTTCTGATGGGAAATATACCAGGGATTTCACATCCAGTTAGATGTATTTCAGAGTTTAGGAATACATTTCTAAATTATATGTGAAATGTTCAATATATATAAGAAGCAGTATTATATACGTATATATTTATACATATATGTATATATTATATATATACATATTATATATGTATATATTTATACATATAGATTTTTATATATAAACAGTATTTCAGAAGCTATGATTCATATGGTTGGATCTACTATTTTTACATCACAGGCATAATGAGGTGCATATATATATATATATATAGTGATAACTGTGTATGTTTACTACATATGCACATATATGAGTGGAACAAAAATTCCTATAATGAACAAGATGACTGTAGATAGTTTCAGGTGCAAAGTTAGATAAAGATGTAAAGGGATATGTAAAACTGTTCATGGCAAATTAATCTTTACAACCAGGTACCAGTTTATAAATACCATCTGAAGACATGACAACATAGGAACAAAACTGAAAAGATCATTGGTCGCCTGGACTGATGGACCACAAAAATACAGCATCTAAGACAGCACAATGACTAAGCACAAAGAGTCAGAAAGAGTCAAATGGAAAGGGTGAGATTTATTCTGGAGAAGAGACAACATATTTCTTCACCATGGAGCTGTTCAGACCAGCTTTAAACAAGCTAGCCTGAGTACCAGCAGCAGTCAAGCCCCTGGGCTGAATCACCCTGCCGAGCTATGCATCCTCTGCTGAGCACCTAGAAATCTGTGATGCTCATCCAGTTATGCTAAGCACTGTACAAATACAAAATAGGAGACAGTTCCTCTGAACAATGTGATGGCATTAAACATATTATTTACTTAGTTTTTGTGTTTGATCAGATACAGTGTAATGCCTGTAAAGGTGTTATATTCAAATCAAATGATTTGGATATATCAGTGAGAAGGAGTTTGTCGCACACATAGTGTTGCTTTCTCAGATTCTGAGCTGTTCTGACAAGATGGTAAAATATGTTTCCTTTCTAAAAATTCTCTACTGCCTCAACTGTTGCAAAACCTCTGTTGTGTTGTTTTAATTGTTCTGGTAATTGACATTACCCAAATTTCTCCAGTCACAAACTCTAGTGAATTCCAAGGATTTGAGAAGAGCTGTTTTCAGTTTACACTGTGGTATTTTCCTTCCTCTCCAGCAGGCAAATTCCTATCTCCAATACCTTCACACGCAATTTTACATGTTGTTTCTGCACATCATACATATGTATTACTTTGAATTTTATTGGCTCAGATGTTCTAAAATCTGTATTTCAATCCAGTGCCTGTTTGAAGGAAACAAATGCCAAAGTTACTTTAAGAGCAAACCAGTGTTCACTATCTTAGCCTTGGGTACCTAGAAGTGATTGTAGATGTGTTGCTTCATCAGTTTACAATACTGATTGATCCCGTAGTTTCAAGCAAAGCAATACTTGGAAAATAGAGGAGCCTCTTAATGGGTAAAGATTGCAGGATTAGGCACATTCTCTATTTATCTTAAAGGAGCAAACATGCTAAAATTTAATATTAAAATTAACTCTTATGCTGACTAGACAAATCTGGTAAGTTATCAATTAACATAAGTAGCTTAAAAATATCTTTATTTTGGGAGGAGACTATGAAAATGCCTTGCTTCTTGGATTTTGCAAGTTGTGTTGTCTCTTCCCCCTCCACCTTCTTTTGGGTGGTGACATTTGACAGTGGCTTCAATTTTTTGTATCTACATCTAGGTTTTCTGGAGTGTTACCTACATTTAATAGTTCCTTCATACCTGAGTTATCTATATCTCTTTTGTGAGGAGCAATGATATTCAAACCCAACTGTAGATAAAATAATTATTTTTATCTTGAAACAAATTTTTGCATAGTTAGGGTTTTCTGCTTCCTTCTGGCTAAGCTTGCTTGTTACATTTGATTTATAGAACTAAATTTTTGACAATAAACCCTATAGCCAGTATACATCCTGTATACTCCTGATGTCCCCAATCACCTGTACTTTATTTCTACCACATGCAATGATTTTTCCCATGCTAGATAAATGGCCAACAACAAACAAAAATTACTTAGTAACCTGAGTTCAGATATTGTAGCATTTCTTATAAAGTTATCTAAAAATTTTATGTGGCAGTTCAAAGCTACTAGGAAGCTTTTTGTTACAATTCAGCCTTTTCATAATACGCTTTTCTTTGAACTTCCACTGCAATGGAGGAAAAGGCTCTACTGATATTTGAAACATATCAAAGGCTCAAGAAACTAAACATGTGAGACAGATGCTTTTGTTAACCTATGCTGTATCTCATTTCACCATCTTTAGCAGCATATACAGCTTCTTGATTTGAGAGCATTACTGTTTTTCTGCTTATTGATGTGAAAATTTGATACAGTAGGAAGCAGTTGTTTCTGGAAGGAAATCCCATTTTTTACAACTCTAACCTACAAGTATAACTTCAGAAAAAAAAAAAAAAGAACAAATAAATAGACCATAAATTACTAATAAACAGCAGTTCTTGGAGTTCTTAATTTTATGGAAGGATCCATAGCATGTAATCTGACTGCTTATATCACAGTCTATTGCATTTCCCACTGTTAACACCACAGAGGGAATAGTAACTTGCACTTTGAGCATAACTAATATCTGGCAAATCATAGAAGAAAGGCATTAGTCTTCATTTAGACACATCAGTATACGGAGAATCTTCATTTTTGTTTGATAGCTACTACCAAAGGCTGACCAAAATTTTTCACTAAAATATTGTGCTTGCTTTCTTAATGAATTTTCTTGGCTTCAGTTTCTACAAATTGATCTCTGCTCAGTCTTTGGGTATTTTACACCAGGCAGTCATTGCCTTAAATAAATAAATAAATAAATAGCAGAAGCCTCAACACAGAAATAATTTTAGAAGTGAAAAAGGCCTGCCAGTATGACTGTAACAGCAAATCCTTCTTAACACTGGCCCAACTTTAGACTTGGGTTGTAAGGATGGAACTGGATACAGAAGGGGAAAGGGAGTCTGGATCTCCCATTCCTGCATGTGGAATGCCCCAGCTGCTCTCCCCCTCAAACTCCTGTATGTGCCAGTATCTGACTTCCAATATTTTTTCTTGGAGTAAAACAATAATGATGATGCTGATAATCTAATAAATTGCCTAGTGGATATGAAACAAATTGGCTAATGAATGCTGCCCTCTACTGCGTGGTCTCTAGAGTATGCATAAGTCTAGCCTCTTTACAAGTAAAGACAATTCTTCCCAAGTTCAAGAGATAGGCGTGTTAGAGTGGGAAGATCTGGGTCCTATCCCCACTTCTGCTTTGTAACCACAAATTTGTTACAGTGCTTTACACATACTGCTTTTCATTTGTAGACCTCATTGAAAATACTCATCGATAAATATTCCCAGCTTTCCCCCTCTTTCAGAATATGATATACCACTGGGATTTCCTTATCTTGTTTTAACTGAAAATGGGCATGGACTAAGACTGTCAGTTTTGGTTTATTCCATTATACTTAAAGTAGCAGCCTTTAATCATTACCAGCAATATTAGTGCCACAACAGTGTTTACATCTCAAATATGCTTCTAATTTTCCCAGTCAAAGGCAAATTGTTGGTGATATCTTAATGTTTTTTTAGGTAGCTAATGCCAAAATGCAAGGTTATGATCTTGATCTGAATATTTCCCAGATGTGTGGTAAGGTGAAAGGTGGAACAGCTAACAGAATTTGACTTCCTATGTGTGTTAGTCTAAGTTAAGTGAATTCTAAGTCAGGCATAATTAGAGAATGAGACCCCCAGAAGCATTCACCTTCACAACTGTTTGAGATGAAAGCTTAGCGCTTGGGTGGATGTAACATAATCCACATGTTAGAAGAGAAATCAGAATCAGCTGTCACTGTCTTCTTGCACATGTTTCACAGTGCCCCGTTAGCCACCTTCTTGTCTAAAGTCAGTGATCTTCTCCAAGCTTAATGCTTCTAATTCATTTACAGTGGAATCAGGACCAGATTCTGAATCTGCTGCCAGTTCCACCCAAGTGACTTCCATTGAGGTTTCACTTTGCATATGGCAGATCCAATTTTGGAAGAGATTGCTGATAGAGATGGAGGCTAAGGATCCTCAGTTATAGAAGTCACTTAACCCTTTTCCAGGACAGTCACATGAGAGATAGTATAGATGCCACAAAGAGATATAGAGCAACTTAGTGAAACTTTGCTTAGTGAAACTCCTGCTCTGAGCAGGAGGGCTGGAGCAGATGACTTCTAGAGGCCTTTCCAACTTAAATTGTTGTATGAATCAAAAAGGCATCTAAAAATCTTTTCTGTGACCCACAACACTGGAATTGTTAAGGTGGGAATCAGAGATTGACACTTAAAACAGTTAAGATAATTAGAAAAGTTTGCTCTTAGTAAACACTGTAGCCTCACTGGATAAAACACTGAAATGGATACCTATTTCAAGCTTTGCTATTATTCTGCTAAGTGAGTACTGCAAAACAGCCTCCTGAACCAATGAAAGTTACTGGCTTCTAAACCTGATCTTACTGGCTCCAGTACCTAATGATACTGGAATGAGGGTCACACACTTTCAGGAATATTGTAATATGTACACTAAAATGTACACAGTGGGGACGTGGCACTCAGGGGTATGTCTGTTAACAGTAAATGGGTAATAGCCTTTTTAATGTACAAGATAAGAAATATTTTATGAAACCTGAGTAAGAAGACATTATAAAGTAGTCTTATAGCAAATCTCATCAGTGATTTGCTTTAGCTCACTTGTTACTAGGAGGTAAGCCAGGTTTCTTGAAGAAGTAATGTTTATGTATATGCTAGTTGTTTTTTCCTTGCAACTTGTGCATCTGCTGAAAAATTTCATTCAGGTTTGTTAACGAATAGCTTGGAGTTATCACATAAACAAAGATATACCACTTGTGAGATAATAGGCGAGCAAGTAGAGAAGAGACAAAGCAGCACAGCCAAAAAGAATTGCTGCAGTATCAGCTGATGATTACAGTATATTCTGGGACAGTACTGATTATTGGCTCTACACATCATACATTAAGACAAATAGATAAGGTTTCATAAATTAGAGCATACTGCTTATGAAAATTTTTCTGTTTCTGATCACTGGATTTGAGATGTTTTCAAAGAAACAATGGTGAACCAGCAAAGAACTGTACCAGTCCACTCATTTATCGATTGGCCTGGCATCTCCTGTTGAAATGGGATTTAAGGAGGAAGGATAGGTCTTACATAAATCTATAGGTCAGCCTTTGGAATCTTCCAGTCTCCCTGACTGTGGTTAGTCTGCCTTGGTTTGGGAATGTGGCCATGGATCACCCTTTCACGTGTTCCACAGCGCTGGAATTGTTATGTTGGAAATCAGAGATTGTTATTCAAAGAGTTGAGATCACTTAAAAGGGCTGGAAGGAGAGGCTGAGGACCCTGGGTTGTCCAGTCTGGAGAAAGGGAGGCTCAGAGGCAGCCTCACTGCTCTCTGCAACTTCCTGAGCAGGGGAAGCGCAGAGGGAGGTGCTGGTCTCTGCTCCCTGGTCTCCAATGTCAGGATGAGTGGGAACAGCACAAAGCTGTGCCAGGGGAGGTTCAGACTGGACATGAGGGAAAATTTCTTTACCGTGAGGGTGGTTAGACACTGGAACAGGCTTCCTAGCGAGGTGTTTGATGCCACATGTTCAAGAGGCATTTGGATAATGTCCTCAGTAACATGCTTTAACTTTTGGTTAGCACTGAAGTGTTGGACTTGATGATCTTTGAAGGTCCCTTCCAACTGTGCTATTATATTCTGTTCTAATTAGAAAGGTCTAAACGATTGTTGAGGTCAGTGGGTGCTGGGTCTTGTCAGCTGACATTTGCAGCAGTGGCACTGACAGCTTTGAGATCCTTCAGGCAACTTGCTAGAACTCCTTGTACCAGAACTATTATGCTTTGATACTGGAGAACTGAGAAGGTGGTTTGCCAAAATGGGATTTCTTCATCTCTGTCTTATTAAAGATTTTACAGGACACTAGCTGTTGTTCGGTATGTACATGAAACATATGGGACATGGAAATTACAGATCACTTGGAAATAGTGTCAGTAATACAGTGATGTTTCTCTATTGTCATAAAGAAGGAAATATTTGCAAAGTAATTGCAAAACATATCAATATACCAAAATATGCAATATAATTTCTATCCTGATACAAAAAATTCCTTTTCTCCTTTTCTACCACAGGCTAATTTTGTTATCTTCTGTTTTCTCTGGGGGGTTCCTTTTTTTTTTTTTTTGTAGACAGCTGACAATGCAACTGAAGGGACTGAGTGGGTCAGGCAGTCTGATTGCTTTGTAGTGGCATGGAAGTGAATTATGATTGTGCAGATGCATGACAATAGATTTAGCAGTGTCTTGTAACTGTTGATTATTGTGTTATTTTATACACAGCAAGGAGCTCCCAGAGAATGGTCTTGGCACACACAGATTTCAAAACAGCAAAATAAAGTAAATAAATAGACTGACAGTTTGAAGGCAGCCGCTGTGATTCTCAGTCGTATGTTTCAACTTACTCTTTTTCTATCAAGCTGTTTTGTTAGTGGCTACCACAAGGAGAGAGAAGGAGATTACAGTGTGGGTTTGAGGGGAAAAAGAGGCCCCACAAAAACAGTGAATAAAAAGAAAATAATTCACCAGAGGTGGGCAGAGGAACAGGGACACTGAGAATAATATTTTCAGAAGTGGTTCTGTGAACTTTGTGTCTTACTTGGTAGAACACTTGCTGTCTATGAGCCTGGTTTCTGAAAGAAGTCCCTTCTACATCTTGTAGGAACTACAGCTGGGAGTCCAACTTGCAGATGCTGAATCCCAAGTTCTGTAAGATTTACCATTATGCACACTCAGTGTTTATTTTTTAAAGTAAAGGTCCTTTCAAATTTCAGTATAACAGTCCTACCGCTATTGTCATAATTATGCTTTTCATTACAGAAATAAAAAAGCGCCTCCTTTCTAAACAGCACCGACTGCAGTGGTTGGGCAGTTTCTAATAAAGCAAAAAAGAGTTTTGGTTAGTATTGCATTTGATCAGATATCAACTAGGGTCAATTAATAAGCACAAACCTGCAAATGAAGAACACGATGATGAAGGTTGTAAAGTTCACAACTTAGAGGCAAGATCTTCACAGTTTATACAGCATCTGTAAAGACTATGCACTGTGCAAATATTTATGGTCTTCAAGTTTTCATGAGAGTAAGCTAAATTATCACACTCCCACTCTCACCTACAGCTACCACATATCTCAACTGACCTCTTCTCCTGCCTGGGGTTTTTAATGATTCTTTGCATTTCCTTTGGAATTCCAGCACCTTGATCAGAAGTATCATACTTCATACCAGTAGTTCTGACTGACTTCTGCATAACCAAAAATCCTGAATATTTCAGAAGGTCACCTGCACACTATGCACACTGTGCATTTCTGGGAGTGTAGGACTTCCTATGCAAGTACTGTACAGAATACTGCTGTGTAGCATAGCAAGTGCAACATTCTAAGAAACATTGGATTGACTTCTTGTATGTGGAAACATAGCTTTCTAGGGCTGGAAGAAATCTCAAGAGATCATGTGGTACCTCCACCTGTCCTACAATGTACATATGGATGATACCTATTATCAACTCCGATGGACACTTTTGTCATCTGTTCTTGAAGACTACACACATTCCAAAGCATCTGTAATGAATATAGAGAGTTTTCACCACCCTTATTAAAATCTTTTCTTAATACCATCTCTTACTCTTTTGTTCTGTTGAGCCCGTTACTTCTGTTCCTTCTGCATGGAGTATTCCTCTCCTCTTTCTTTTTAAGTATTTGAAAGTTACTGATATGATTACTGTTTTCAAATCTCTTCTTCTTATGATAAACAAGATGAATTTATTTTACTTTCCATTGCAAATCATATTTTCTAGATGTATGGCAATGCCAGTTGGTCTTCTTTAGACACATCTTGAAATTAGCAGAGATCCCAGTTTATGCCTTCGAAGTGCTGAATGAAATGGCAAGATTTTCTTTTGTTACACAACCTACATTCATGTTTAAATGTGTTAGGAAGATGTTTGCTTTTCATGCTGTTCACTGTAGCCCAGGTTGTGGACAACTAGCCACACAGAGACTTTTCTGCAAAATGGATAAATCATTCTTCTCCATCCTGTATTTGCATTTTCTCAATACCTCATCCCACTTTGGCAGTGAATCATTGAAAGTGATTCTATTAACACTTTTCTAGCCTGCTTTTCATCCCACTTAAAATACAGTTTTATACATACCTAGTGTATTTAAGATAATGTAATGTGATAGTGTCAAAAGCCTAGCTGCTTAGCTCTTTTCATGATATGAACAATTACATTGTCATAAAATGAAATCAGATTTGACAGAATTTGCTCTTGAGAAATTCATGTTGGCTGCTTCTCTGCTTTCTTCCATTTCCCTATATAAGAGGATGTATATTTAAGAATTAAAGGGCAACCCCACCACTTTAGACGTCTGGCCAATCTGGTTTCCTGCCTTTGGCAACAGCAGCAGCAGAAGCCTGAAGAGGAGAAGAGAACAAGCATGTAGTGATAACTGACTATTATGCTTTCCTAGTTTCTATCAGTATTAAATTCAGAGACTAATGATATCCTTGTGCTAGGACTATATTTTTTTAATTAATTGTTCTGATTGGTTTTCATGTAAACTGACATCCCACCAATAACTGCTGTAATCTAATGAGTAGAATGTGAAAAAAATAACTTCTTTTGTTTTAAACATCTAGCCAATAATTTCATTTTAGATACAGGGCATAGATCTCCCTACTTCACTTTCTCAATGTTGCCCACACTTTTACACATTCCCTCTCCTCAAACCATTTCTGTTCTACCCTGCAAAGTCCTGAGTTTTAGTGATTTCTCAGACAATAGTTAATCCTTATTTCTGATCATGTATGTTGCCCTTTCATGTAGTTTTTCCAGTTCTACTCCATCTTTTCCAAGTTGAGACACTAGGGCAGCCTGCGTGTTCAAAATGGAAGCACAGTTGGATTTAAACATTGTTGCTATATTTTCTATTTCCTAAACATTCCTTATTACTTTCCTGTATTTTCCTATTTTTGTTTCTACTCTTTATTATATGACTGAGAAATGATAGCTGGGCTATAAGCAGTTCTGCAACACATTCCATGCTTATAAAACAAACATTATTATACCCCATGTGCTTTACTTTACAACATTCATCTACATCAAATTTCATCTGGTATTTTATTGCCCTGTCAGCTGGGATCCTGAGATACCTCTGCGTTTACTCCCAGTTTCTTTTCAGATTTACTACCCTGAGTAGTTCAGTATAATTAGCAGGGTTCAACATGTCAGTATTCACCCATTACTGTGGATCACTAATGAATACATTGAGCACAGACAATGCCAAGACTTTACTGATTACTTTCCTGAGAAAATTGATTACTTTTGTTCCCTATTTTTAACCTATTATTTCTTTGTTTATTGTTACCTATGTATCAGTTACACAGCATATGTATAAAGAAGTTGATGCTTCTGAAATACAATTGTAGAGTTCGTTCATGGACCAGTTTTATATTTATTGTCTATGTACAGGCTGTATGAGCAGGACATGCACCATAGCTCTGACATGTCTCAGAAGTGTCTGTCTGTACATGCAAAAACCCAGACATGAGCATGGCAGCTCTGTTCTTCAACTGCTCATCTCCATAGCTGTCTAAGGCTAGGTCTGTATTGTCGAATAACTTAGCTCCCTAGGTGGCTTTTGGATCCAGAGCTCCTGACCTGACACATTGCACATATGCAAGTTCAATCTTAGCTTTCTTTGGCGTGAACTATTTCCTCCTGAGATGAACGTCCACAAAATTGTCGTGATAGTTCACTGCGGGGGAAATCCCCTGAGAGGGAATATGGACAAGACCAAGCCTGGTTTGGTTCCTTTGGCCTTATACACTCTCGTGCCAGGCCCTACAAGAGGATGTCTACATGGCATCAAACTATAAACAGCACACTGGTGGGATGCCACACAGTCTTCGCAATGTGTCAGACACTCAGAACTGAAAAAAATAGAACTGCCTGAGGGCTATGGGTAAAGTCTCTAGAGGTAATATCGGAGGAAATTTGAACGAAGTACTCTCATGGATGTGCCAGGCTACCCTAGAAAGTGTGAATACAATTGTCAGCCAATTTTCACCTGCCAGCCTAGGGGTCAGGTGCTCTTTGCAATGTTAGGCAGTAGTATAAGCGAAGGTATCACTGAACCTGACATAGAAGTATGCAGAGAAGAGGGGAGGTGCTTTGCATGCCAGCCATCTACATATCCCCTAGCAAGGATTCTGCTGGGATCACAGCAGAAATCCCACTCACTGTCAGCTAAGGGGTTGACTGGTGTTGGTCGATTGGGATTTTGTGCTGTTAGACTCCAATGAGCAGAAAACCCAATTTAAATACAGAAGACTGAGTAGAAAAGGTGGACAGAATGTACCAGACCTGCTGTGTCCTGTAGTCCATTAACTGTCCCAAGCATAGCTTTGTGAGTATTTGCAGAGAAGTCTTGTGTATTTCAAGGAAAGGGGAAAAAACAAAAAAAAGACTTCAACAACCCAGGCTGCACATGCAATTAGATCACATAATCCTGTGGGCAAAACATGTTTGTTAGCTGTTATCTGAGGATGTCAGCAGGCAAGATGGGAAACAATATAAAAGGAGACTTGAAGATAATGAAAGCAGAAGTGTGTGAAGTGATTGTGCTCTGCAGATCAGCCTTTTAAGTTTCTGTGCAAGATTGACGATTTTGTCATCCTGCTTTTTGATGAGGTGTTGAATGAATGTTTAAGAAGACAGCACTTATCACTGTTCATCAGAGTTTAAAAAAAAAAAAACTGTTTGTACTAGAAGACTGAAGATAGTAGGTCCAGCCAGGTTAGGAGACAGTCAAGTATTAAAGATGAAAACACTGTGAAAGACATATATCAGGTGCTTGCACTATAGCAGGCAATAGTTTACATCTGTGTGCACGAGTACAGACCTTGTTACTTGTTTTAGTGTTTCAGCATACCTTTGATGATGAAGAAAGCATACAGGATATGTTAGACAAAGTACAAATCTAGCATTAAAAAATGAAAAGCTGATCACATACCATTATAACAAGAATGATACATGCAGTGATTGAATGGTATCTTTTTGATTGTTTGTAACTTAGGATGAATTAAGTAGACAGAATTATTTGTCAGAGGAAATTATATGTCAGAGGAAACAAAAAATGAATAGGGAAAGCAATGAACCAACGATCAGAGGTCATTCAGTTCTTTCCATTTACTAAACTATTGGCCTTTACATCTTCTTCTGCAGTAAGAACTCACAATTAATTTCTCACTCCATTCACTTTGTCTCTTTATTTACTACAAGATTATCCAATAACAAGTGCCAATATTGATTGTCTCTTTCAATAAATATTTTGTCTGAAAAAGTTTAGACAGTAGTTTGTTGGCAAAGCATCCTTCAGGGTTATGAGCTACTCACAATCTATGACAACCTTAAATTATACACAACATTGACATAAACTATTTAAATAAGAGTATTAGAGTCACAGATCTGTCTTGCATTTGATCACATCCAGCTCAGTCAAGAAAAGAATCTGGGGAAGAAAAAAGCTGCAAGGGACAAACAACAGTTAGGAGTTTTAAGATAACTGAAATACCGTTTGCAATCATTTTCTTAATACCTATAACCCTTAGTGTACAGCTGCCCTACTCTACACTTCCAAAACATTCATTCTGTCCCTACAATCATTAGGAGGTTTCCTTAAAAAAGGTGATTATTATGACCGAGCAATATTAGGGATATTTCAGCCACTGTAGAATAAAACTGCTGAAAATGTTTACATGTAACTGCCACCTAAGATAATTATGTGAAAAAGAGTGATCATTATAGCTGTCCAGGGGTACTCTTGCATTATAAACACGTGGACCCCATATTTCAAAGTACCATGGATTTCTTTTTCCTGTGTGGGGCAAAAACAGACATAAACCATCAGGATCAACAACTAATTGATGCAGTGGATTAGTGCATCTGGCAAGTTTCTGATTTGCATGGAAAACACTAAAACACCCTTTTTCTACATAGAAACACAGCAGTACCAGGATGCTGCTAGGAACTGTACTTAGCCTTGGACCCTTGAAAAGGAGCCTGTAGAACTTTGTGATTTTCCATTTTACCCCAGAACTAGGTCATTGTGCCCATACAGATTTAGGAGGGGATGCTACCTTCCACTGGCAGTGCAATGTAAACTCCCAACTTTTGTGGTAGTTACGCAATGAGTTTCCCCTCTGTCTCCTACCTTACACAAGAAGATAAGTATTTCAGACTACCAAATGAGAGACCATATTTTTCCCGTCCTGTTGCCTTGCATAACAAGGAGTCAAGTTGAGATCTATCATAACAAATGAGGCCCCAAACTAAACATAATTGTTTAATGAAACTGTTCTCTCATTTTGATTTGCAGCTGAGCAGCCTTAGCTAGGTCAGCTAAAGTATACGTGAGACAATCTCTGTAGGAGGCAACAGACCTGTCACTTGGATAAAGACTGTTGAGATATAAGCAGCAGTGGCCATCTGCAGCACACTGTGTCATACAGCTTACATATGACATCTCATAGGAGTACCTTTCTTTCATCTGTTTGTACATACTCTGACTGCTTTAGCACCCAGGATCACTTCCATCTGCTCATACCTGTTCGTTCCTAAGTAATGATTGGCACTAACTATAATCTGTGCCCCATTGGTGAATATGTGTACTGTATCTGCTAAGAGCTTCTGCCTGAGCAGTAGCTGACTGACTGAGCAGTGAAGGCCTGCCTTTCCTGAGACAGCAGATGATGAACAACTACTTCTCCTAGCATTTACCATGCATTTTGACTGTTGCTTCTGCAGTGCCACTGCCTATATATTATCCTTTTCTTGTGTGTTAGGCTGGGCAATAAATGGAACAGCCTTAACTCCGTCCAATTTCTTCCAATTTGCTCTCTTATTCATGTTGAAATTTGTACAAATGGTAAAATGCAGGTGGTGAACATAATGATCACGAATGTGAAAGGTAACATGGGATTCCACCTACGTTACAAATAGGCAGCTCTATACACCCCTGAGGAAATTTACTGAGCTATACTGGTCTCTTAGAAGCTTTCCACCATCCTATGTATTTCTGTGGAGACCTAGAAATTTAAGATTTGGCATAACTCCCGAGTGCCTGGTCCTGTCTACTAAATGGAAACATATATGGTCTGCCAAGTTTCGATTAGGATTTGGATTAGGATCCAAGTTTCTTTACAAACACATGAAGTAATCTTTCTGCTCTGTTCAGTACCCATCAGACCTCAGAACACAGGTCCAGTCTTGGGCACCTCACTTCGAAAAAATTAGCCAATTGGAAAGAGACCAGAAAGAAAACAACAGGAGGTCTAGAAAACATATACTACTAGGAATGACTGCAAAAACTTGGATTGTTTAGTCCTTAGGGTTTTAGGTTGATTTGTTTTCTATTGAGAGTTTATTTTCAAGCCAGATCATTCCAATGATTTTGTTTATAGTGCTGCTCCACAAACAGTTATATTTGAAGGGTTGGTGAACTTCAGCACAGAGGCAGGAAAAAGTATCTGGGGGAAGGGAGGGCTGAAATTCCTTAAGCCGTCTTTGTCAACAGAGCTAACAAATCAGGTAACTACAACCCTGCATCTAACCATATACACTAAGTTGGAGTGTTTTGTTTTCCTTTTTTTTCTCCTGGCATGTGAATTGCTACCATTCCTTGGTCAGTTTGAGTTATCAGCTGTAACTCCTCCATCCCAGAAACAGTTCAGATAATGAATTCTGACATTCTGTCTGTATCTAATCTGCATGTTATCAAATCTTGCAATGTTGGGGTCAAGCATGCTGAGATCTTCAGACCCTTACATTTTCCATCAACATTCACATAGCTGGCTGTACCTCTTCCTGTCTTGGCTCAAAGCATGGAGCTCAAGAAATTTGAGCTCTGATTAACAGAGCTAGGTACAGTTGGCTCTACCTGTAGCCATTCCATCTCCATAGCACGAATTAAATCCATGTGAAGGAAGTGAGAGTATTTATCATCTTCCCTCTCCCAAGAGACAGTTCCAGGACTTAGGCTAAATCTGATGACATGCTTGCATGTAAGTGATGAAAGTAATGGACAAGGTGTCCTTGAGGACAGACCTGAACTCATCTTAACTGACAGCATAGTTGTATGTTCAAAGTCACTTCTTGAATTTCCTTTGCTTAAGTTTAACCCATCTAACTTCAGACATTTAGCAGAGGAAGTGGTGATGTTCAGAACTATTCTTCGAAGCTCTCCATCTCTCTCCACTCACTTGAAGGGAAAATTAATTTTCAGTTACATGGCAGGATGTATACTACTAGCGTATATTGCTTCCTGTCATTTTTGTAGCTAAACTTAAACTTCTCCTTTACTAACCAGCAGCTCTCACTATTGCATCACTAATAAGGTTCTCTTCCTATGTACCATACTGCTTCCACCCTTCCATTTACTCGATGTACAGAGGAGTGTTGAGTGGTCTTTGCTCTGCTCTGAAATCAAACTCATAAAAGCAGCAGATAAGGAAAGGAGAAGCAGTTTATTTTCTCTTAATCCCTCTGTGGGTCTGAGAAAGGGCTCTAATAATTAGCTTTTTTATTGTCTTGTGCACAATGGAGATTTTGCGTCTTATGCTGATACTGTGCTCATGCAGGAGGGCTCCGAAGTCCTGTTCCCACAGCCTTCCAGAAATGTGAATATTTATTTCAGGTTTATCCAAATGCATTAGATGTGGGAAAGCTCACGGGACATTCATATTTTGGCTATCGTTGATCTAAATATGACATGTTAGCAACTTTCTTTGTGGTATTTCAGTATTTTCACATCTAATTTAGAGCAGGAAGGGTTGAGGTCTCAGCAAATATCAAATAATAATAAAAAGTACTGAAGTGATTTTAACTTTAAATAAAATTTTGGTTTTAAGTCAAAGCTCAGGTTATGGTTCAAGTTGGTTCTTACTTCCAATTTCTGTCTGTAACTGTGGCATCATGGGTTGTGGGATTTGTATTTTAAGCTGCATTTCACAGACAGACAAAAAAATCCAGAAGATTACATTTTAGTGGAACTACTTTGCTTTATTGAAAATGCTTCCAAAGGCAAGTCTCACCCCATTTTCCGTTTCCTATGTTTGTTTTATTTTCTGCTTCACCATCTTCCTCTTTCTGATGTCAGCAATTATGCAAAACAAACAAAAGATGGGAGGGACAACCTGATCTAGTGGGTGGCATCCCTGCCCATGGCAATGGTGTTGAAACTAGATGGTCTTTAAGGTCCCTTCCAACCCAAGCCATTCTATGATTCTATGATATGACTGATAGCAGTAAACATTCTGATTTGGGGATGTTTTCAACTTGCTCTCCACAGATGTAAATGGTGAAACAGAGTGGAAACAGACTCAGTGGCCTCATATTCCTTAGCACTTCATTCTTCTCTTTCATGACCACATCCAACCAATCTTCTCACTACTTCAAACAAGCCTTTTTCAAATCACCTACTAAGAGCAGCTTTTCAAACTGTGAAATCTTTAACATGATGCTTCATCACCAGCGTTGTTTGATCCAAGACACTGCCAGTCAAAGGAATCCCTCCAGAGATGCTCCCTGGGGGGTGACCAAACCCAAGTTCTGAAAACTGAGGTTAGAAGCATGTTGCCAAGTTCCCCCCTCTCCACTTGCCCCCCAAGAGAAGTAGCTGCCTTCACAGGCCCAGCAGCTTCTTGTCACCATTTAGGAAACTGTAAAGTTTCAGAAGCTTCCAGTCATTATCACATTCCATCCAGCTGAACTCACTCTTCTTCAGCAGTGTTTATGCAGACAGAAGAAAAGGCAAGGGAGGGAGGGACTGCCTGTGGATTGCCACGTATACAGCATCATCTCTGAAATAGGAAGGCTCTGAATGGGGGAGGATGGGAGGTGGTCCTGTTCCTCTACATTAAGACTAGGATTGCAGGCATGTAAAGTGCATTTTAAGAACTTACTACACAAATGACACAGCTACAGAAAAATGGTCACTGGCTCAAATTGCAGAGAAGTTGAATTTGGTTCTAGAAGCAGGTGGTTCTTACTGCAGAGTATGTTTGGATCCACTGTAGTACAGCCTTGATAATGAAACAGGTAGTCCGACATTTTGCCTGTTTCCTAATAAATTGCTTGACATAAGTTCACACAAGTTCTAGGATATTTTTTACTTCATATTACCAGCATTTTTATAAGAGCATAAGACATTTGGAATTAGTGTACAGAATTATGTAAGAGCATTTTTTTTTCTTTTGAACAGTCCTTCTGTGTGGAGCAAGATAGCCAGTCAGCTTTCTGTTGCCTTGTCATTTACATAATGATCATTTTTATAAACCATAAAAATACAGTTTATTTAAGTTAAATATATTTGGTTTCTATTGGGAGTATGTTTCTAGCCTTTGGGACCTGTAAAGAGAACACATGCATGGCTACAGGGCACATCTCAAGTCAATATTTAAAATGTTTCTAATTATATTGAGTTGGAAATGGTTTGGGTATTGAAAACCATGCTTTTACAGTGGATGTGGTCAAAGGGGATTAGTTGTAGTTGTTAGAGTTTATAGAGTTATGGCTGTAAAATAAGTATGCTATCTGTTTTAAAACCATAATGGAGGCCACAGCATTTTTGTCTTTTTTCTTTTTCTTTAATTTATTTTCCTTTCCAAGTTCCTAAAGAACATACAACTAGAAATGAGTAACTACCAATGAGAATTTTCCCCCCATTAATATCTTTTTTTTTTTTTTGTACTGCTTATTATCAAGCCTAGTTACAAGTCAAATTATAACACTGAAATTATTTACTTTATTCATTTTGTTGGAGTGATTATTTTTTAGCAATGGAAATAGCTAAGCCCAAGCCATGGCATAAAATCAGATACTAGAAACATATTAGGTAGCATTTGAAATGCCTTTTTTGTTTCAGTCTTCGTAGAAAAGTAACACGAGCTCCAACAGAAGCTAACATAGGTTAGAATAGAAAAAGAACATGATGAAATTGAGTTGGGTGTTCTACCTGTTTTTTACTTGAAAAACTTTACTCTCTACTGAGTGGGATGGCCAAGACTCTAGAGATTGATTCTGAAAACTTGAGGAGGAAAATAACTCCACAGATGACTGAAGTAGTAAATATAATACCTATCTATAAAAAGAAAAAAACAAAAGACCTAGGGACAAGTCAGCGTATCTTGAGAAAAAGTATGGGAAAAGTAATTTTTAAATATATGTTTATAAACACCTAATAAATTATTAGCCAAATTAATTAATAGTAATACCAAACCAACCTAACTTTCATCAGTGATGGGCTAAAACCTTTAAGTACAGGAGAGAAGCAGTAGGTATCATAAATTTGAGAAAGATTTTTGAAATTAATATATCAAGATATTCTCTTAAATAAGATCAGCAAGCAAAATCTAAGTGAAAGACTTATAGTATAGAAAGACATTACTCGGGAATTACCAGTTTTTCACTGTCAGCTTGAACAGAGGCATCAAGTTCTACAAGAGTCTCTTCAAAGTGTCTCCTAATCAAAAATTCATTAACATCTTGAATGAAAGAATTGAAAATATTGTTATAAAAGTTGCTGGAATATGAAACTTGAAATACTTGCAAGTATTTTGGAGGACTGAATAAGAACTCAAAACAACATGACAAATTAGATAAATGATAAGGTAAATAAGAGGCCACTTACCCGGGGCATGTGTAAAGTATGAAATTTAATTAGGAGTAATCAAATTCACGACTATATGATGAGGAGTGACTGCTTACATTTCTTCCATGTATCCAAGGGTGGTGAATCACAAATTGAACATGAAAAAAAAAAAAGGAAGTATGCATAAATGTATGAATATGCATATATCCTTTGCAGGAAAGGTGAAATGTTTCTTCATGTATCAACACTGATAAGACTTTGATAAGAGCATTACAGCTGTGGGGACAAGGAACAGGATGTTGAAAGGTCTAGAAAATCTGAAAGCTTTAAAGACAGCATTGAAAAATTGGGCTTATATAGAAAGTATAAGTCGGTAGGTAGATAGGTAGATGTGATAATAGTTCCTGAATATGTAAAAGGTTTCTGAAAAGAAAAAGGAAAAGGAAAAGGAAAAGGAAAAGGAAAAGAAAAAGAAAAAGAAAAAGAAAAAGAAAAAGAAAAAGAAAAAGAAAAAGAAAAAGAAAAAGAAAAAGAAAAAGAAAAAGAAAAAGAAAAAGAAAAAGAAGAAAAACAATCTCTTTTGCATGTCAGTTTAACCAAGAAATAATGGAGCCAAATTGCAACAAGACTATTCTTATGAGATACCTGAAAGGCTTCCTAATGTAGGTAGTGTAGACAGGTCACCTGGGAGGTCATAGAATCTCATTTTTCAGAAGTGTTTAAGAACAATCCATTTGCCAAGAATAGTTTTCCTAACTAAATCTAGGGAGTACCCTCACTCTGGCATCCTTTCAGTCATATTGTCTATGACTATATATGGATTCTTACCTTCAAGCCTGTAGCACTCGAAAAATACGAAACTTTACAGAGTTTACTCTTGAGAGCTAATGGACATTATCTATATTTTTTTATTTCAGTAATATAGAAGTCCAGTCATGGCACACAGCTGTACTTATAGAAACCTGGAGGAAACTACAAAAAACTTTGTGCCCTCAAAGAAGTCAGTTTCATTAGATGGTGAAAACACTACAGTTTTAAGCTTTATACCGCGTCTCAATTGCTTTTCTTTACACATTCCTGCTGAATTTAATAACGACTCAAGAATAATCAAATACATATTTTCACCCTTAGATCAAAGGCACTTGATTTAAACCCAGTCTATTTCAAAGTTCTGGAAAGTCCTTATGACTTTTGCTTGTAGATCTGTGTCAGATGAGCTGATGCTCTCATGCTGACCTCTGGGAATTTGTGTCTACATCACTGACACCTATAAAAAGATTCCCATTGCCTTGAGTAGATTTCTATCAAACTCATGAGACAATCTCCTCCATAGCAAATCTCTAAATGATGCTGAATAATTTGCAGTCTAGACAAAAGCTAGTTCTGTGCTTGTAATGAGCACGTAACTCCAATGAAGTCTCTGGGGAGTACGGCTAGTAGCAGGGTAGATACATACCAAATTAGATCTCTGTTATACAACGGGCAACAGATCAAGAGAGTATTACATTTACTTGAAAGAAAAACATACATTAAAATTTCCCCTTCTCTCCTCAAAATACTGCAAAGGTTAAAATGTACAGAATTTTCACTGAAAATTATATAATATTTTTCAACTTCCAAATACACAAAACACGATCAATGAAAATAAATCCAGGATCACTGGTCATGAGATCAAACTGATAATAGTTCAGAAGAATTCAGCTACATTTGGTTGCAATTAAATAGCATAACTGGGTACAATCAAGCTAGTTACTGTAGTATATAATGTTAATGTAATAACATTTCTCCTCATGACTTCCCTTCAGCTGCCTCATTGGGGGTGTAATGGCATATGAGATTGTGACCAAACATTACCAGAAAAATTTACCATATTTTCATGAATTATATGAATACTTCTGTTGCTTTAACTCAAATATTGTATTGAAGAGCCAGGTATGACCATTACTCAAAATGGGTTAATTCAGTGCAAGTTTCATATTTAAGCACTGTTCTCCTTCAGCTACACTCAGAAATTTCACAAGTGTAATAGTCTTATTGAGTTAGTCCACTATGGTCTTATTGTTACAAGGATAATATGACAAGCTATAACTCAGTTTAATCCATTGCAACATATAACAATTAATAATGCTACATATTATGCCAGTATCAGATTTTCTTTTTGTTGTTACTGGTGTTGTTAGAGATAGACCCAGCCTGGTTTTACTGGTGACAAAATTCAGCTTACAGCTGTTAATTTCTGCACTAAAATTCTTCTGGCTAAATTCTTCTCATCACTTTTTGGCATGGAAAAGACCTAAAAACATGTCACACACAAAAAGAGGGGGGTGTTGTAGCAGCATTCACAACACATTCTCACCCTCTAATAGCTTGTTATCCACATAACTTAAGGCATTCTACTTAACTGTACTTGATTTTGAGCATAAATACTTTAGGGGATGACCCATGGAAGAAAAATATTAAAGATCACTGCTCTGTATTAATGCTCTTGCTCTTCCATTATTTTTCATGCACGTAAGCTATATCATCCATTTTCTTCCTATTAAAAATCAGCTATTGCTTTCTTGTGTTTAATTCACAGCCACTGTCCAGCTAGCATCAAAGCTTCTACGTCTAGTCATAGAACAAGTAACAACTTCACTCCCCTATTAATCCTGACTTGCACAGACCAGCACAATGGCCATACAGAATGGCTTTTCCATCACATGTAAAGCAGCCATTCTCGAGAAAACAAACAAAAAAATGCAGTGAAGGAGTATGCTCCGCCTGAAAACTGTATGTAGTCTATGCAGGCTGTGAAAGTATGCAACTTTCAGGGACAGAAAATCAGCATTTCCAGACAAAGCACTGAATAACAAGCTACACTGTTGGGTTCAGTTGGTATGTGGTTACCATAAAAAATTTTAAGTAAATGAAAAAACATATGAATTTTCCCGTTCTTCTCTGCTCAGACAAAAAGCATTGGACATATTTAGGAGCAAACTATTGCAGATTCCTTTTTTTAAGTAGTTGGCAATCAACCAATGTTGTTTCAGCTGATCTATCCGTCAGATTATTTGTTGGCTCCATCTAGGATGTTTTTCTCTAAGATTTCTCAATACTTTTGCCCCCCAAGAAATTTCTCCAGTGGTAGCTCCTTTGTGACCACTGAGTTAGATGGGAGCCTGGATACTATTTGGATAAACCATTTAGAAGTTATTTGGTTGGAACTATATTTAACCTATGTTAAAGCATAAGTATTAAAACAACATAGCCATCCAGTTGCCCTGCTAACAGCTGAAAAGACACCTCTGAAGTCACTCACTATGTAAGCGGTACTAACTTCTGATAGTCCCAAATCAGTATGCTCTTGGACAGAAAATACAGAGATGAAAAGCTGTGTCTCCCATTACCGGCCCCTTGAGCCATCTAGAATCCCAGAAATAGTTTGTTTTACAGAAAAAAACTTAATCATATTTATTACAAACAGAGCAAAATGTTTCTGATATCTGAAAGGCAAAGATAATGTGGCCGTTAGGGTTAGTCTTACTATATCCCAAAATGTCAACACACTCGCCAAAAATGAATTTATCATCTCAGTGCAGCCAAGAGATTTAGTTTATCTAAATGTCCTACAAGGAATAAATAGTTTACCACTGTTTTGAAGATTGGGATAAATCTAACATTCTATTGACATATGCTATAGATTTAATTTAATGCTGTGGTTCAGATGTCTCTTCTGATAAATTTTAGTAAAATCTATGCTAAGAAAAATGGAGCTGTTTCAGTATTTATAGGGTTTAAAATGCAGGGTTTGCAAAGGAAACGTTAATTGAAACAATATTTGTGTATATTTTTGCAATGGCTTGGAGAAGAATGTTGCTAAAGTCTATTGGTCAGTTCGTTCTGAATATTAGAAGTTTAATATTTTTTCAAGTTTATTGCTCTTGTTCTATAGTGAGAAAATCCTCTAATGAAGTGATTAAATAGTTCGATTTTTATTTTTTAGGCATATTGGAGATAACATCTGTAGAAATTGGAGTTGTGGCAGTTAAGTCCATTAAAAGCAACTATTACTTAGCCATGAACAAGAAAGGAAAAGTCTACGGCTCTGTAAGTACTTTTTTACCTTCCAAACAGATGGCAGTAGTCAGCACAGTTCCCTCTCTCACCTACCGAAAACCCCATATGTCTGTGTATTACTACTAATTAGAGCTAAAATAAGCTGTTCATCAAAATTTCACCCTCTGGTAAACCAGTAGCCCCCCCATCCACAAGCTTCCTGTTGCTGGAATTTATCATGCTCACCGCTTCAGTCATGTTTCTTACTAACAAGTGGCCAATGGAGAAGGATCTACATAATGTAATCTTTAAGGCTGGTTTTCCTTGTTTATCTGCAGTACAGCCACATTTATTAGTGATTGAGAGTGGATAAAGTGTACCTAAAATGTTGTAAACTTCAGCTGGTGGAGCAAACACACCAGATTATCAAACTATGAGTGGTGAGAAGAAGATTCTGGAGGAGCCACCTATAAATTGACTGTACTAATTAAGGCAGGACAGAGAGATGGAGATTTTAACTGAGAAGAATTTGGGTATCATTTGGAACTTTTCCATACACTCTGCACTTGTGTAAGTTTGGGTTTACTGACATTTCCAGTTTAAAAAAAAAAAAAAAGGAAAGAAAGAAAAAAAAAAAAAGAAAAACTAACTACCCAAATATTCTTAATAGGAAGCAGTATAATCTATAAATTTGACTACTAAACTCAAGTTTACACTCACACATCCGTATGATGGCACAGACACCAGATTGTTCTGTTATTACATATAATTTGGTTTATAATTTTGCAACTTTTTGCCAGTTCAAACCCACATTGAAACCCACATAAATGTAAATTTATTCGAGTCATCTACAAAGGTGATGAACCAATCTTCAAATTGCTCAGGATTCAGAACATCCATAGGCTTTAAAGAGGACAATGTGGTTAAGCCTGCCTCTGCTGAAAATAATGAAGTAATGCCAGTCTGAGACTACCAACAGCATCAACTGAGACTCAAGGGGGCTGAAGTCATTTGGCCCTTTTTTCTAAGGAAGCATTTCTATGGGGTGGGTTCAGTTCATATAAACTATATAAACTGTCTTCCCTCATCTGCACTGTTGCTAGTCACTCCTGGTTCATAAGGTTACTTCTGACCACCTCAACTCCTGGACAGTGTTGAAGAATTGCATTAAGGATAGAAAGACCTGAACAGAGAAATTTTTCTTAAGCTCACATAAATGTGAATTTTAATTTCTAAAATAACACTGGTGAGATATACCAGACGATCAGTGGTCAGTCCTCCACCATTGAGAGGTGTAAGGGTATACTGAGCAGCTGACAAAGTTACCTTTTGTCAATTAAGCTCCATTGCTTCATTGATCACAGGTACACTCCTAGACATATGTGAACGTGTTAGTCTAAATCGCCATAATCAATTCACATGTCTCAGTTAACAATGTTTAACTCAGTCATTTGTGATGATCCGTCCCAAAACCTGAGATAAGTTTTCCTACCAAAGTTGTTAGCCACTGCTGGTGTGGTGAGAGTTCATCCCAGCACTACACACACAAAAGAAGGCAAAACAGCTTTCATGTACCACAGGTGGAAACTGCTGCCATAAGATTCAGTAATTCACATTGTATTAGAAATAGTGTTGACAGGAGGATACGAATGTGGAAAGCCTTTTTTTTAATTCCAGCTGAGATAATTTTTCAATATTCACATCATAAAATCACAACATAATGACTTATCAAAACCTATTCCATAATACTTCAGAGATTTCAAGAATGCTTCTGTTATTATTTTTCCCATCCTCCCAAGACTTGCAGTTAGACTCATATTACTACAGTGTGGCAGCTTGCAGATGGATATGAAAAACAGAACCAATAAAAATTTTAAAAACACTCTTAAGCATGTGCACAATAGACATTGGTGCAGGGCTATACCGAAATTTGTTTGAAATGAGCAAAGCAGTCCTGGGCTAACACTCAGACCCCTGCCAATAAAACTTCTTAGCCATTTCACAACATCATCTGTTCTCTCAGTATTATCTAAGAATAGAAATAAAAGTTTGGATTCTAGCATGGTTCTGCACCTGGGAAAACAAGTCAAATAAAGCTGTTTCTCTGTTTATCAAGTATGTTATCATTTGACTAACTGGTTAGAATCATGGAGCCAAGGAAGACTCATTATTTGGCTCCTTTAACAAAATAACATTCTGGCAGAAAGGAGAAAGTACTGTGGTTTAAGCTGTGATTGATAGTCACTTGCCTTCTTAATACCTTGATACGGGAGATGCCATATTATTACGGCAAGCAAAAAATAAATAATCTGTATGTAGGTTTATAAATACAGGCAGTATAAATGGTTGTTTTGTAGAGAGTTTTCTCTTGACAGTGTCTTCCCCAGCAGTCATTGTTCAACTAACTAATCCAAAAATTAAAGAGCATTTTGGGAGCCATATTGCATTTGAGTATGTGCAATTCTGTTAAGAAAACATAAGCGTGCACACTGTGGTCTTAAGAGCAACTACGTAAAACATTAATAATGGACCAGAAAATTCTTACTGTATCAAAGTACTGAACATTAACTAGTTTTAAAATTCTAGTTTAAATTACTAGGAATGGAAAAAATATATATTTAATTATTCTTCCTCTCTGCCCTGTTTCACTTTAAAATAATGCAACTCAGCTGAACTATGTCCATTTTATTAACGCAGATACTTTCTATACTTTTTTAGCTGAATATCTAAGGATTTGGATAATAATCAAAAAATCCCTGAAATTCTTATCCCATGAAAAATGTTTTATTATTCAGACATACTTCTCATCTCATTCATAAACACCTTAGGAATACCACATGTAATCAGTATATCATATTCTGAGATTCTGATATGCTTCTGTTTGAGCTGTAAAATAACATCTAAATGCAGAAACAACAAAATGCCAATTTTTAGTTGCTGTTTAAGTATGTTGTAAATGTTCTACTTTCAAAAGCTTTCTATATGGAATATAAGTAACTTGATCTAGCTTTTTTACATGTAGTAATTACTCATTTGTGAAAACAAAACATTCTTGTCTTTACTATAGAGAACCAGATTTGAGTAAAAGTGCATTTAACATTACAGAAAAAAGCACTCTTCTACATGCTTCATCATGCTTGTATTTTTTACCCTTTCTAGCAAACTGGCAGCTGGTTCTCCTTTAAAAATAGAAAACAATAATCCCTACTACCCTACCCAAAACTGTGCTCCAGTTTACTGAGAATATCTCCTCAGTAAGATATAGGGTCATATATGAATCATGCTGGGTCATACCTGAATCTTTTTTAAGCTAAGCCCCTCTTCAAGTCAGCAAAGTAAACAGGTTTCACATCCATTCTATCAACAGCATAAGAGTGATTTGCACTCGTCCAAAAACGCCCTTTTTCATGGCCAGTGTGGTGTAAAGGATCTTACTTTCAATAAGAAGTAGGCCTATGCCATGCATATTTGTTTAACATATGGTATCAATAATCTGGTTCAAGATATTTAAGGGTTGTATTTGTTAGAACTGAAATATGATGAATGATTCCAAGATTACTACCTCATATTTTGAGTTTATGACTGAGAATTTGCTTTAATATTGCTGCTGTATTCCAACACAGAGAAGTTGCATTTCAGCTCTGGGTGAATTATATCATTTTATTGCTTATAATTCTGAACCGAATAGTTGTTTTGTTTTTTATTTTTTTATTTCACTTTTTGTAATCTAAGTGATGTTGCTTTAAATGCTATGGACTCAGTGAAACATATTTATTCTGAATTGGTGTATTTGTTTTCTTCTTTTAACAGAAGGAGTTTAACAGTGATTGCAAATTGAAGGAAAGAATAGAAGAAAATGGATACAACACATATGCATCCTTAAATTGGAAGCACAATGGAAGGCAAATGTTTGTGGCTCTGAATGGAAGGGGAGCCACGAAGAGAGGACAGAAAACAAGAAGGAAAAACACTTCAGCTCACTTTCTTCCAATGGTAGTAATGTCATAGATGAAGGAACTATTTTATCAATGCAGTTGAACCAAAGGTTCTTATGTCAAGCATAATTGATAATCCTTTTGAACAGCAAATGCAAAGAAATAGTGCAGACATCTGCTTGTTTGAAAAGAGCAGGGGAAACCTCTGAAGGTTTTATACTCATTGCTGGCACATGAAATATTTTTATTTAGCTCAGTTTCATATCTTAAATCAAGATAGAAGCTGGATCAAAGGGGATGGAAATCATTGCCAGTGTGAATTTTTTTTTTTTTTTATCTCTGCAACAGAACTTTAGGGATGAGAGACAATGTATTGAATGATCTTCATGGGGAAAGTTATTTATGGAATACTAACTCATATTAGAGACCTTAATTGCTCATTCAAGCCTAAAGATCCAATGAACAGGTTAGACACACAAGCATTTACTGGAAGCACTTGGGTCATATGTACAAATAAAGATGTTTCTGGAGAAGCCTTGTGGAAGAATGGATAGGATTAAGGAATATAAGCAAAGTAGTGTAAAACTGTTCTAACAAAACGAATAGTATGGTTTGCTTGTATGTTCTAACTTCATTCCTTTTTATTTCTCTCTAAGTTATTTATTTAATAGGATGTTAAATATCTTTTTGATTTGAAATGTTTTCCTCATTTACTTCTTTGTTATTTTCCCTTTTTCTCAGTACTTCACACAGAGGTTGATAAGTTAAAATGTCAAAACCTCATAAGTACACTGAGAATAGGTAACGGACAAGGCTTTAAAGGCAGAATTTAATGTGTATAATCCATTTTTTCCTAAACTGTCTTGCACTTAAGCAAAAAGACCAAACAAGCAGTGCTTGGATTTATGATATTGGGTGTCTTTATGTTGGAGAGGTTTTTTTACTTATCAGCACTCAAGAACAAACTTCAAGAAATACTTTGTTCAAAGGGTCTTTCTGCTGTTTTTAAATTGAGAGAAGGGGCCACCTCTGTACTTGGGTATCAATGCATCTGTGTGTATATTTGTCTGACTTGAATTTCAATGTGGAACAAAGATCTAATGCATTGCAATCAGTGAGAAACTTTGCAGTAAGCATTGGGCTGGAACCTAGATGTGGACAGCCCAGTTAAAATCACTGAGACTGCAAATGTTAAAATTAAACAGTATGTAATTCCCAAGTGTAAAATTTGGTCTCTGAAAGGTAAGTAAGAAGGCAACACAGTCCTGCACTCCTTATTCAGTTAATACACCCATTCAGCACATTTGTCCTTGTTACCAGCTTGTAGAATCACAGGCATATAGTGGGAGCAATACCTAAATAAGGACTGAGGGATAGGAGATCCAAAATTATGCTCATGCATTTATTAGAGATTATTACTCACATTTATATTATATACGAGAGCCAACAAAAAATCCATGCTGGTATCCAGCTTTAGCATGCCTTTCATATCCATCATAGTAACTGGAGGCTCAAAATACATAATATCCAGCACATTTTTATGAAGTGTTACTAGTCCCATGGCTTAACTTGAGCAACTGCAATATAACAAAGTTAAGCGTGATACGAAGTCTGTTCAATTAAAGGTACATAAGGTTTGTTTTATGTTTTGCTTTACTCTGTAATTTTAGAGAGCTCTGGATAGCTCACCAATGTAACCATATTGAGATTCATTTTGTTAGAGCAGATAAATAGAAAACAGTACATCAAACAATTTGTACCACTGTCTTCACATTGTATTCCACTAAATAAATAAATAAGCCTTTGCAGTGTCTGTAGTAAGAAACAAAAGTAGTATAATATTATTTTGTTCTAAATACTTTAAGTGATAACTATGAGATTATATTGATGCTGCAGTTTTATCTTCAATATTTCTTGTTGTGAAAAAGTTGGTTTTATTTTTATTGTTTGGAAACTGTATTTTGGTACAAAGGAAAGCCTTGCTTAATGTGTCTTTTGGAGAATGTTTAACCTCTATAAAGGCTGGTGTTGGAATCTTCTATAACTTATTTAAGTCAATGTTTAACCAGCACTTCAATCTTAATCTGTTATTTAAATATTAGCTGTTTTTTTAAAAAAGCAAAAAAATAATAGCTTTTCCATAAAATACAAAATGGTCAGATTGTATTTTCTGTCCTTAAATAAAGTCAATTGTTTTAAAACCAGAAAGTCATTTGAGACACAACATTTTAGCTGGTAGCTAACATTACGTTTCATGGAACTTTATCTCCAGCTTGCTTCTTCAAAAATGAGGCTTTTCTAGAAAGGGAAATATAATTTCAGATTTTAAATGTAATCATAGGTGATCAGCAAAACTTAACTACCGTAATAAAACTGAGTTTCTGTTGTTTAAAATTTGTAATCAATAATTAAAACTGACAAGACATAATGGACCACCCACAGTGAACATTCAATGTTAGCCTGGGCAATTGCAGTATTGGATGACCACTTAAAGAACATTTAGCATACAAATGAGGTTCTCTTTTGACAGAATTACCTAGTTTACTTGGTCAGGGGAGGGATTATTCATAAACATTATCATAGTATTCAAAACACTATGCTGCTCAGAGGCCAAAATCAGAAAATATCACTTTTCCAAAGTGAGTTGGGAGCCATTTGTGACATGAATAGTGATTTCTGAGAATTAACCAAAACAAAATGACCTTGAAGAAGCCAATGATTCCTGCATGATTAACATACTGTAATACCCACTGTGGTGGAAGCAAACTGCAGACACTCTATCTAGAGTATCACAGTTCTTCAACGCTAAGCTCTGTTTTCTGTCAGCATAACAGACTCCTGAGCAAAAGGAAAACAGGGGGGGGATTTATAAAATAAAAGGAAAACAAAAATCACTGAGCAACAATGTATAGCATGTAATATTTAAATAAAAATAATAAAATGTGGGGAATAGAGAATAAGAGTATTGTCTTTGTTTGTTTTATTAACCTGAAGTGATACTGCACAAAGAAAATAAAAAGGGAAAAGATCTGTTGTATTACAGGATGTGGTTTGGTGCTGTATAGCCCCAAAACAAAACAAAAATCACTAGAACATTTGTAAAGTTTCTTTAATTTTTTGCATGTGTGAGTCAGCTATCTCCACACTAACAGCAACCAAATGCTTTATATTCCTCCTGTAAGTATTCAGATCCACCTAATTTATACAGTGGAAAAAGTAATGAATTTAAAGCAAGCACCTTTGATGAAAGAATGAAGGGTTTTAGGAAGAAGAATATTTTTAAAGTAAACTTCTTCAGAGATGGAAAAATAGTTACATTTTATACAAGATTTCATTCAAGACATTTCACATTATAAAGTTCACTAGAGGTTAGTAAGCTTTACTAATGCAAGTGTATGAGTACATTGTAATTCATGTCCCTGCTGAAACTGATTGTCTCTATTCACAGTCATAACTGCTTCAAGGAGTAGTCTTGAAACTGATGTAGGAAGACATTACCCATTTTGAAGTGTCATTATTTACTCTCTTAAATTAGATTGTGGGGCAGAATTCATCCTCCTAATTTCCCGTTAAAACAGAGAAAGAAGAGTACAATACATAACAAAAAAACATGTTCTGCTGCAGCTAGTCCGTGTATGATTATTGATGGTGTTTTCAGAAAAAGCTCATTGACTGAAACAATTTCAGTGTAACTGCAAGTAACAGACAAACACACGCAAAAAGTTGTTTCCCATCACATTATGAGTAAGAAATGGAATATGAAAAATTAGTTTGTTTTGTACCTATCAGATTACAATTTATAGTTATGTCTACCTACTCAAAATATTTGAAGCTCATGCTTAACTATATGGGAGCTTTCTCAGACTATGTTTTGGGATCAACTATTTTGGGACTGCCATTTTCTACTGAAGCACAGTGAATCCCAGATACCTGATTGATGTCTTCACTCACTAATCCCAGAAAAAATATGCAGTATGTCCTTTGCCCATCCCAACAATGTAAAGAAAATATGCTACTGTGAAAGACAAAGAGAGGAACAATAATTAAGCATCAAGTAACTGGTTAGGTAGCACTGATCTCTAGGTTACTGCAGTATAAATGAGAAGAATTTGTACTCCTGAAATTCCTCACCAGGACCTTTAATGAAATCCTGTACAGTGATATCTCTAACGCAAAATACCAACCCATGCACTTGAATAAATGAATACGCTGATTGTGACATCAGAAATACATGTTCTATCAGACCTTTGTCCAAATATAAGGCTATGGACTTCTCAATACCAGGAAAAACAAACAAACAAACAAACAAACAAACAAAAAAACAGGACGTATCATAGTGTATAGTTCTGTGTGAAATATTGTGAAATATTTACTGATAGCATATAGACAGTATAGTGCACTGGAAAAAACAGGTTCTATATTTACATCAAAGCTCAGACTCTATGTTTATCTTGAGATAATGTAGCAAATGAAGAATCAAAATATACAGCTTCTTATTACTGCTGCAATGTAAAGTGTGTGCATCTTCAGTATAGCTATTCATCCAAGCTCCAGATGTACTATTCCACCATCCAAATTACCCTGACTTGGTATAAATTATGATATATGACATTTTTTTTTATGATGATGAAACTGTTTTTCTAATTGCTAAAAGAACTTCTTTAACCCTTTCCTCTGTTAAGTCTTCAGAGAAGTCTGGGAAAAGACCAAACATTCATCTACACCCAAATCAGCAATTTTGCCTAGCTATAAACAACTGAAATAACAGATTACATTCAATGCATAACATGCATGAGCGTGTGTTATTCAGTGAGGTGTGTCTGAATGAGAAGAAATATGGCAGTCCCAAAATGCTCTCTCTGATACATTTATCCATGTTTTTCCTGATGCCCAGCTAATTTACGTACCATCTTGCATCAGAAATATTCTTGAAGTCTCACGTTGTTCCCATGCTTGCAAATGTATGTCACAAAACTGTATAAGCACTTTAGCTTTCTCTTTTCTCTCTTTTCTTTTTAACAAGTTGAGACAGCACCCAGAGAAGGATCTGTCTTATCAGGAGCCTACACATACAATTTAACATTCTTTCCACAATTGTTCTGTAACAAGAACAATTGTAACAGGACAATCAAAATGTTTTGAGCATGGTCTTCTAGTATCCATATCAGTATGTGTGGTGGTTTTACCCTGCTGGGCAGCTGAGCTCCACCACAACTGCTCTCTCACTCCCCCTTCTCAAAGGAAAAAGGGGGAGAAAATACAATGGGAAGGGCTCAAGGGTTGAGATAAGGACAGGGAGATCACCCACCAATTATCATCACAGGCAAAACAAGCTCATCATAGGGAGATCAATGTAATGGATTGCCTATTGCTAGCAGACTAGAGCAGTGAGAAACCAAAAGCAAACTAAAACACCTTCCTCCACCCACCCTCTTCTACCTCCTCCCCCTGAGCTGCGCAGGGGAACAGGGAATGGCGGCTGCGGTCAGTCCCTAACGCTGCATCTCCCCCACTCCTTCACGGTCACTCTCTGCCCCTGCTCCACATGGGGTCCCTCCCACGAGATGCCGTCCTTCCCGAGCTGGGCCTGCGTGGGCTTCCCACAGGCTGCAGCTCTTCCAGAACTGCTCCCATATGGGGCCGTACCACGGGGCCCATCCCTCAGGACCAAACTGCTCCAACA
>VXAA01002328.1:164800-193881 GCA_013399115.1 Anseranas semipalmata
CACAACCAGCGTCGCTCCCTGGCTCGGCTCTGGCCAGCGGCGGGTCCCTTTTGGAGCCGGCTGGAGCTGGCTCTGATCTGACCTGGGGCAGCTGCTGGGCTCTGCTCACAGAGGCCACCCCTGCAGCCCCTCTGCTGCCAAACCCTTGTCACGTAAACCCAATACAGTATGCTTCAGATACAACTATGTGCCTGAAAAAAAACTACTTTATTTATACTTAATTATAGGAAGACTAATCCAGGAACAGTAGAATGCTGCAAAAAAAAGCAGTAAGCACCTTCTAGATGTTCGGGCCAACAGATTAGAGTCTTTCACGCAGTACTTCTAACAAACCAGAACAAATGAGTGTATTAGGCATAAAGCAAAAACACATCATAAATGTTCATGTTGGGCATTTTAAATTTTGCACTAAAAATGTGAAAACGTAGTTTCTTTGTGCTGCAGCTCTAAAAACACACTCTTCATTAAATCTTTTTGAAAAACACAGTTTTGGGTTTACTCCTATGCTACTAACTACGGGCAATATATTTCTTGTCCAATCGTTGTATAGCGATTTTCTATGATTTCCTCCTTCTTTTACATGTAGCGATGCCCCCAAGCAAGAAGATTCATAAAAGTTTCACTGAGGGACCTTGCATGACTGATGTTTGTAATACGCTGTCATTAGTGACACAAACTTAAGATGCTCATTTTTTGGTTCCTTGTAGAATATGATATGGAGATCTGGTGATGCTATTGTATTATGATAACCCTTGGCTCCTCTGAAACTACCCATATACTTAACAGTAAACATGCAAATACCAGTTCAAAAGTTAAATATGCTTAGCAAGGCTTGGCTTTTCTAACAACTACCATACACCAGACATGTTGCAAATTAAAACATATTTTGCTTCTGCCTTCTCTTTTCATGTTCACTCAAGGAAGGGAGAACAGAAGAAAAAAATATTATTGTTATTTATGGTCTTCATTGCTTTTCTTAACTGGTAGTAAATACATGTCCTATGCTAGGAAGAGCAACTGACGTCATCTACCTGGACTTGTGCAAAGCATTTGACACTGTCCCATACAACATCCTTGTCTCTAAATTGGAGACAGGGATTTGATGAATGGACCACTCAGTGGGTAAGGAATTGCCTGGATGGTTGCACTCAAAAGAGTTGTAGTCAATGGCTCAATGTCCAAGGAGAGATCAGTGACGAGTGGTGTTCCTCAGGGAATGGCATTGGGACCAGCATTGTTTAATATCTTTGTTGGTGACATGGACGGTGGGCTCAAGTGCACCCTCAGCAAGTTTGCCAATGACACCAAGCTGTGTGGTGCGGTCGTCCCGCTGGAGGGAAGGGATGCCATTCAGAGGGACCTGGACAGGCTTAAGAGGTGGGCCTGTGCAAACCTCATGAAGTTCAAGGCCAAGTAAAAGGTCCTGCACCTGGGACAGGGCAAACTCAAGCACAAATACAGAATGTGTGAAGAATGGATTGAGAGCAGCCTCAAGAAGAAAGACCTAAGGGTGTTTTTTGATGGGAAGCTCAACATGAGCTGGCAGTGTGCGCCTGCAGCCCAGAAAGCCAACCGTGTCCTGGGCTGCATCAAAATAAGTGTAGCTAGCAGGCCGAGGGAGGTGATTCTCCCTCTCTACTCTGCTCTCGTGAGACCCCACCTGGAGCACTGCGTTCAGCTCTGGGGCCCCCAGCACAAGAAGGACATAAACCTGTTGGAGCGAGTCCAGAGCAGGGCCACGAGGATGACCAGAGGGCCTCTAGCCCTCTCCTATGAAGACACCTCTTCTATGAAGACAGGCTGAGGGAGTTGGGGTTGTTCAGCCTGGAGAAGAGAAGGCTCCAGGGAGACCTTATAGCAGCCTTCCAGTACCTAAAGGGGGCCTACAAGAAAGCTGGGGAGGGACTCTCTGTCAGGGAGTGTAGTGATAGGACAAGGAGTAATGGTCTTAAACTAAAAAAGGGTAGATTTAGATATTTTTTTAGAAAGAAATTGTTTACTATGAGAGTGGTGAGGCACTGGAACAGGTTGCCCAGAGAAGCTGTGTATGACCCATCGCTGGAAGGGTTCAAGGCCAGGCTGGATGGGACTTTGCGCAACCTGGTCTAGTGGAAGGTGTCCCTGCCAATGGCAGGGGGGTTGGAACCAGATGATCTTTAACGTTACTGCCAATCCAAACCATTCTGTGATTCTGTGGTCCTAGATCTTATTTTGGTGATGAACTACCAACCTTGAAGGGTCAGCCTCTGTCTCTTCCTTATGATCCCCAGTTTGACTTACTGAGTGCTATGGATAGAGCATATAGTTCATGCTCACTTAAATATGGATTAAGCTAAAAGACTCCAGCTTTAGAAGAAGAGATATGGCTCTGCTTATTCTATTAAATGAGTACTGTATCCTTTGCCTGACAGAGATGTATAAGATTTAATTTATTCATTTATTTAACTGATTGTTAAATGCTCTGAGGTGAGTGATGTAATGTGAGCAAAAGTCTTGCTGATAGTACATTTCTATGGTAACTGGGGGGTGCGTTGGGAAGGTGTTGTGTCAGGACAATTACTTTGAAACAAAATCCCACAGGAAGGTTCAGCCTATATTCATACTGAAAGCCATCATCAAGTTGTTACTAAATGGCTAGGCCTCCAGACTGAGGAAGTCAGTTATCCAGAAACAAGTGTGGCCCCTCCACTTTGCTGACTGCTCTAGTGTCATAACCATTTTCCACAGGTGAAGTCACAACAAACTTGACTGATTTATGTGTATAGATGCAAAATGTGAGGTGAATTCTATTCAGACTCTAAAAACAACAGTGGCTGAGTTTAAGTCACCTGTGGTCATAATGTGTTTCTTCCCTGTCACTCTTTTAATATATTACCTGAGCTTCTTGTCTGAGTCCTGACACAAATATAGTTCTTCCTCATTGCACCTGAAATGCAATACAGCATGAGGTTTCTAGTGCCAAGTCCTATGTATGCCCAGTACTAAGGATTAAAATCCATTTATGAAAAAAATCAAGTGAAAAAATGGTGGGTGGAACCTTGCAAGCACTACCATTGCTGACAGTTGGCTCTAACACACAGGACCACACATAAGAACAGACTACTCAGCACTTATGTGATGAGTATTCTGCATTGGGTTAAGCCTTATATAAATCAGATTTTCCCAAAACTTACCATATGTTTTGCCAAAAAAGACTTTGGTGAGCTTCAGACAGTTGTCGTAGCTTGTCTGCTGAGGACTATCAATACAAGATAGCAGGTTTTGGCCCAGGAAGTACTGAGATCCTCAGTGTTGGACTTAAGAAGTGTACTTTGAGTAAATACTAAAAAAATTCTCCATTCTTGTGCCCATCTCAGTTGCTACACTTTTATGTTCGTTACAACAGAACATTCTAGAGGATAGTTTTTAGCCTGGCACAATAGGGCTGTTATATTTTATTTGGCACCTCAGTCATTCCATTCTGGCTTCCAAACTTCCAAAAAATGCCCACCTAACCACTGCTTTTATGCAGATGAAGACATACACAGTACTGCAGTAGCTGGGCATGCCCAGCACTGTTCAGACTGACTACATGTACGTAAGTCATTTGTGAAACATAGACATAGTACATACAACATACCCCCTGAAAGCCAAACCTTCAGTGTCTAGTCTGCTTGTAATATCTGTGTCCAAGAAAAACAAGATACTATGGAACTATATTAGAAATACTGAAACATTTCTACCCAAAATGTTTATATTAAATTACTAAATTAAACTGCTATGAAGGGATATCCAGTAACAAATTCTGCAAAATAATCCTGGATTGGTAATCCTAGAGACTGAGCTCTTCTCAAAAGCTTGAGATCATCATATGACAACATTTCCATACCTCCCTGTATATAGAGACATCATCTGACTTCAAAGTAGAACCCCATTACTGAGGAGGCCATTCACTTTCCAGAACAATTAGATTAGTTCTTCAAATATGTTGAGACCATTTAAAACCTGTATTGTTGATTTTGATATCAGTCCAATTGGGCTACTCTGTTGTTTTGAGGAATTCTCAATGCTTGAGAGAAGCCATGGTAACTACCTTGAAATACATATGCATGTAAAAGAAATCTGCAAATAGGAGAGGCTCCCTGTTTTCACCACAGACAGTTTAAAAACAAAATGATCAAACTGAAGTAGGGGAAATTTAAGTTTAAATATTTGTAAAACATTTCTTAACACTAAGGGCTCTGAAGTAAATTGATTAGGAAGATCGTAGAACTTCCTTTGAAAGCATGTGATAGCCACCAGGAATGGCTTAGGTAGTTGATTCTACCATAGACGGGAGGATGAACTACCTCTTATTCAAGATCCCTTACAGCATCATTTTCCCTAATTCTAAAAAACCCTTGACTGAACCTATATAAAACACAAGGCAGTCAGCTGCAGTTATAATTTTCAACTAGTACTAACAGGCTTAAGCTCAGGCTCAAGCCAGTAACATGTAGAGATCCTATAAAAAGTCCCCAGAGCCATCTAGTCCCCCCACACATAATTACTTTCCACAAGTGTGTTTGCAGCACTGAACAGGAGGGAAACATAAGTAGCTAAAATCTTTTTAACTGAAAGAAATCAGAGTGACTAAAAGCAGCCCAAGTGCAAGGTTTTTCAGCAGAGCACAAACTTGTCCAGGAAGCAACAGCAAGATATTACAGAGGGTTGCAATCTGGGTCTGACTCAAGCCTCCATTGCACATTGATTGCAGGAAACAAGACTGACCCAGGCAGTTGCAACATGCAAAGGCCAATATCCACCTCCTTTTGACATTTGGTAACATGCACAAAAAAAAAACACCAGATAATTTTCACAGATAAATGCTATATTTTTCAGTGGTCCTTGACAGAATAATGCCACAGAACCTCTCCACTAATCTACTCCTCCTCAGAATGTTCTCTGTCCAGTCGATACTGTCCAAGAACCTTTACTTATTTCAGCTATCACAAACAGCACTATAAATTAACCAGTAAACAAATTTATTCTATTTAATGCAAATCTTTGATCAATTGACAGCTTAATAATTAATAGTGCTTGATTCATGTTTATTTTCTTTTGTTCATTTTTAAAATAAGTGTGGTAGTTGATCAAATGGTAGACTGACCCTGCATTATATATAGCCCTCAATTTATACTGGGGAAGACTCAGCCACTCAGTTTCTTCTTCTCATACTCTGTGTCACCGTAAGCCCTGAAAAGACCATTCTAGGGAAGAGGCAAACATGCAGTTTTCATGACTATTCTGTTCCTGCTTAGAGTCTGGAAGTGTGGCAAGGGTTCAGAATAATAAAAATACAGGGAGAAGAGGGTAGAATTCTCCAGTTCTTCCAGTTAATTGTAGCTCTAACAAGGCATGGATGTATCATAAAATACAGCACGCTACACATCCCAAACTCAGTTTTCTTAAATTAATTCTATGGTAATGTAAATAAGATGTAAAAATATTCATACCCCATAGTCATGAATACCACACACATGCACACAGACTTATACCACTGGCAGTTTCCTGCCAAACTTACTATATTGTTTTCTGTTTTTCACCCCATAGGAGCACTGATGTCATCCCCTGCTGTTACTTTCTATAACTTAGGTAGGAAGTTAGCTTAATCAGCCTTCTTGAAAGATAATGTTCATATCTAATGTTCACAGCTCTTTTACGTCTATATGACAAAGTCTTGTACCTCAAAGTCATTAAAGCAGATGTTTCTTTGTGTCTTTGGCAGCTAGCTACTGTTCGTAGCAGAAGTACAATTGTTAGTTACAGCTACTGTGGTTATCAAAACTCCATTGTTTAGGTCCCAAACAAGAAAAGGTAAGAGAGAAGATGTTGCAACTCCAGTATGATTACAACTCTCTTGTCTGATATGGTGGAGTATGACAGAAACCAATAAATAGATGAGAGTATTATCGTGAAAGTCTAAGACTCATGCATACCTCTAATCCATATTAGAGAAGATGGATCTTTACTTGTGGTCCTTACTGAAGAGGTGGGCTTTAAGGACTGATTTATGAAAAAATAAAGTAAAAATTATGCAGATTTTCATGTGGAGGATTTTTTTCCTCTGTCCAATGGAATGAACATGAAAAAAAACAAACAAAGAAACAACAACAACAAAAAAAACACAGACATACTGAAGGCAGAGGCAACAATCACAGTTAGCATCATGAAACCAGTAAATCATATAAGGCATATCAGGGAAAGCCTCAATGGAGCCCTCTTCTCTAAGGGTGGTCAAAGAAAGAGAATGAAAGGATGCCAAACCTTTTGACAACAGAATGATGCTAGCAGCAGTATCCTTAATAGTCACAAGCAGCCACATAGCAGCCCTTCCAGTACTTAAAGTGGGCCTACAAAAAACGCTGGACAGGGACTCTATCAGAGAGTTTAGTGACAGAAAAAAGGGCAATGGCTTTAACCTAAAAGAGGGGAGATTTAGATTAGGTATTAGGAAAAAATTCTTCACTCAGAGGGTGGTGAGGCACTGGAACAGGTTGCCTGAAGTCCTTCTGGATGCCCTAACCCTGGAAGTGTTCAAGGCCAGGTTGGATGGGGCTTTGGGCAACATGGTCTAGTGGAAGGTGTCCCTGCCCATGGGTGGGGGTTGGAACTAGATGAACCTTAAGGTCCCTTCCAACCCAAACCACTCTATCATTCTTTGATTCTGTAATAAGGGCACTCAGCACAGCTGGCATCTGAGCCAAACAGCAATAGGACATAATGTTTAAAGTATGTGGTCATGATGGTCTTCTCAGAACAAGCCATATCTTTCTCACTTAATAAGGTCAGGAAGGAATTAGAAATAAATTGATATTCATTTGTTTGAAATACAGCATCTAAACGGGCCTTCATTATTTTAGCTTCCAGAACAAAGTTACTAAGAAAAACACAGTAATCACGCAAATACAGTTGTGCTTTGGAACAAAATACTACATATATTTCAATAATTGCCAATGCACTGTAATGACCAACATAATGCTAAGTGTTGTTCACAAGTGTAACAGACAACTGTGTCAAATAAAAGATACAGGAAGGGGAGGATGGATTGTTCTAGAGCCACACATGAAATGTTTATTGAAAATGTTTTACTTCTAGTCACTTCTTTAAACAAATAGCTAGATCACGGCTATAATATTACAGGAGAATATAAGGGATCATATTAATATTGTAGATCAAAATTACAACTTTAATCATTATTGAGAAGGTATGTCCTAAACCTAGCAAACTGGTATAATTGGTGTTTCATGCTGAGGGATCACTGCAAGAAACTGCTGGGCAAATACAGGCACCAAAAGCGACAGAAGAATTTAAATGTGGATAGACCAGGAAGCGCAGAAATGGAAATAAGGAATATTGGGAGGAATGAGTTAAATTAACTTTGCAGAACCTTACAGAAAATGTTCGGTTTAAGTTTTGGGCAGTGCCTGAGCCTGAGGGAGAAGTTCGAATTTTCTTCAAACCCAATCCTAGAAGCAAGTTGCTCTTTGGTTCTAATTATTAAATTAGATATGATTTTTGTTTGTTTCAGTCCCTCCCAGATCGTCTATGTTGTAAACATTTTACTGGTAACATTATTGTGTTTTATGTAAATATGGGGAATTTTCTTAAATTCTTCACATTTAAAACAGCACCATGTAACAAGGACAGCCCCAATTAAACAGAGGACAGCTGGCAGTACTATTGCAATACATAGAAACCTTGTGCCTTTTCCTGTCTTTTTTTTATTGAGCATGAAATCCACAACAGATTTCTTGCCACCTAGGTAGAACTGAACAAGATACACTCACACTCTTATTTTTCCCTGCAGATGCACGTAGCCAGTACTGTATGGAGCCACAGCACTGACAGTGGCACTGTGCAGCACTCTGTGCCTCCCTACGCACGTGCCATGAAGCCCATGCCAACCCAGGTGCTTCTGCAGCAGATACTGAGACAGGTTAGCCTGCACAATAAACCAGAGCTCTATCATAGAACATGCTTTAGAAAATCCATTAGGGAAGAACCTTTTCACTTTGGCAACTGTTCTCAGCTGACGCATCAGACCACTCTTTGGAAGAATAGCAATGTAGAGCAAGAACGGAAGTAGTTTACACAGCGGAAAAAGGGCAAATAGAGCTGATGTAGTCAGTGTTTCAAGTGACATATCCAGGTGAGGACTCTACTCTGCTCTAAATATTGCTTCCTATAAAGACCAATATATGCAAGAGGATAGAGAAGATCAGAAAAAAAAATTAATGAAGTCATGACACAAGAGTAAAAAGGCTGTAAGCAGAAAATGCAGGAAGCTGGCTGCACAGTGGGATGTCAGACATGTTTTGGTGCAATTACCAGTACTTCAACATATAGTCTGCAGTGACCAGGAGAACTCCATCAGTACAAAAAATGATTTAATCATTCACTGCAAACACTTGACATTGTTTAATGAGCCACATCCACAGGCCGCTGTGTGCCTCTGATCACGAGTAATTATTGCTTAGTTTTAAATACATATTCTGATATATAATTTTTCATTAATTGTTCTTGCAAACAAGACAGTTATCTTGTTCATCTTTCTCTCATGTACCCAAAGAGCATAAAACTAGAAGTGATTATCACTTCACGTTCATGAATTTCTTAGTCATAGCTATATTTGACTCAATCAGTTTCTAACTGACTACAGCCTAATTTTTTTTTTACTAAAGCATATCCTCTTGAAAATGATCTTGTCTTTACAGCAATACCTGAAGAGAGATTGAGTCAAGTTTTGTCCCATTTACATATTTTATTTAAAATTTTTGTTTGTCTGCCTTCAATGTTGATCTTAATTTCAATTATACCTTTTTTCTTCTGTAGCTAAAAGGTAGTGATAGACAGTGTTTTATTCTCTGTGAAGGACCCGAATCAAGTCACTCTCAGTGTTTCTGTAGAGCTAACCGACAGAATTGTTTTGGTTGCTCAGCATAAGGCACATTGCTCCTCCGCCACTAATGTTTAAGGATCTTTTTTGCACGGCAGCATCTACAGTGTCTACCGTATCCTACTATGCACACGTGAAACAAAACCTTCTAGTTTTATCACCCCTATTTATACGTCTGAGGATGAGACTAGCCCACCTTTTGTCACAGAATGCTTTTTTATGAATTTAATTCATATCGGTATGTAAGAAGTGTATGTTTATTTCCAGGTCACTGATTAAAACCTTGATTAGCATCAGGCCTAATATGCATATTCCTGGAACTCCTGTCCAAACCCTCTATTTGGTAGTTTTTCTTTGATTGCTACTTTTTTTTCAATTGGTATATCATTTAACATGTGTTTTACTACTATTTTGCAGTGTTAATTTTTGTAACTGCAATATGGTATGATGCTAAATGGAAAGTTTATAAAATGTAGTATATCCACACTGTTACTTTTATCTATCAAACTTGCCATTTTATTAAAGAAAATCTAATTTACTTCATAAGGTCTAAATATCCTTTGAGTCCTAGCAGCTATTACTATGCTTTCATTCTCTGGTTCACAAATCCTATAGCAGAAATTACATAATGCTGGCGGGCTTATATACTTCTAAATTATCCCACATGCCTTTCTGTTGATAATTACAATTTTGTATGCTGTGTATAAGGAATTTGATTTAATTCAATAATTTTGAATGTACTCTGTGTAGATGGCTCCCAAAGAGTCCAAAGGATAAAGAAAAACAAACTTCTCATTACTGTATCTCCTTTGCTGAACATAAATTCACATCTCCATTTCCACTGAGTCTGCAAATGGGCTGATAATTATACTGCTAATCATTAAGAAAATGGCTTGCTGTAGGAACATATAAGAAGATCTATGCTGTTTTTGTTGTTTATGAATCATTAATAATGAGCTGCAATTTGGCAGCTTATCCAGTAAAACAACCAAGCAATTTCTGAATCTCTCCGAAAATTTACGGTTAATTTTTTACTTGCCTAGCACCTATTACTTTTATCAGCAAGCTGGAGATATAAAATTGGTCACAAGTTTTCCTATTCCAGCCCTCTTACCTAAAGTAGAATCCATTACCTAGCATATTAGAGTATTCCTGACAGAAGTTTATCCAACAGTTTTAACATATCTGCTTATGGAAATTCTGCTGCTTCCTCGAGTAGTCTGGGTGTTGGACTGGCCTTTTGATGTGAAAGATTTTTCTAATATCTAATACAAATTGTCATTGCTACAAATTTATCTAATTAATTCATGTTCTATCTTCTGCAGGGATGAAAACAATTGATCACCATCTTCTTTGTAATAACCTTTTATGCATCTGAAGCCTGTTATCACAACCTTTCTTCATTCTTCTCTTTTCCAGACTAAACAAACTACATTCTTTCATACTTGCTTTGGAGGTCATGTTTTCTAAACTGCTTATCATCCTTATTATTCATGATAAATTATCTCCAATTTTGTCAGTCAGAAAATGTGTCCCCTCCCTGGTAAGTGCTTACCAATACCAGGTAGCATGAAATAAACACACTCTCGCTCCATCAAGTGATATGCATTTAATAATGCTCTGGAATACCATTTGCCTCTTTTATAAATGAATATTCACTTGCATCTGTGTCCCCATCTAGTTTTCTGCATTTGCCAACTCCATATGTGCATTCATGTAGTAAGTGAACAAAAGTTAAGATGGTTTTCAACCAGCTGTGACTTTATATTGGTTTCACTGAGACCATATGTCCCTACTTTGCTCAAGAATGGCACAGAAGACTGCATGGAAAGCACCCAACTACTGCAGATAAATACTAACCCAGACTCTGACAGTTCCCATCCTGAGCTAAAATTCATATAAACTGAGAATCTCCTCTCTCAGCCTGTCACCCTTACTTTCTACAGACTGCTGTATACCAACTCCAACTACTGCTCTAAGACTTTAGTTAGCAGGTTTGCTTCTTGAGATCCGGAAAGTAAGAGTCAAGCTAAATTGGCTGGGTTTTCATATAAACTTCATATAGGCAAGTGTTTACTTTAGTTAGTTTACTCTAACATGTAACACGTGTAACTTGTTTACTTTATTCTCACACTCGCCAAGCCTGAGTGTCTAACAAACAGCCAACTGCATCTATAATAATCTAAAGCAAACCTATGCATCCCAGGTATCATGTTTTACATGTCTGGAAATAACTAGTTAGCTTGTGTATAGTAACAACCATTTTCTGATAATTACCCCCAATATTATATCACACCAAAAAAAAAACCAAAACAAAAAAAAAAACAGGAACATCTGTTATAGTTATGTAACTAGTCAATTGAGCTCGGCACTAGAAAAGGCCTTCAGGTTTTTGCTTCTCTGCCTATGGACAGGAGTGATCAGGATGAAGCACGTCTGTGAAATGCACCCTATACAGCTTGTGAGCATGTCCACTGTTTTTCTTATGTTTAGTAAGAAAGCACAGATCACAGGACTCAAAATTCCAGCAATAATTCCACTCTGATCTCATCAAAGAAACAGAAATTTCAAGATGGAATAAAACAACAGAAGAGCAAACAGCTATACATGGTCAGACCAAAAAAAAGTCCTTCTTTTTGAAAACACAGTTACATCATATCGTACCGGTGCTGTGCAGCAACTGAATCTCATTTTTCATAAGTTTTGCAAAAAGGCACATCTTCCCCTCTACAGTATGCATGTTGTTCTCCCCACTCTTACAGTATTTTCCTTGTAACTATTAGTCCTACTTGCCAGTACAGTTGTATCAATTTGCCTTGCAAGGTTCTTCCAGAAACTTTTTAATAAAAAATCAGTGCATCACATTTGCAAGATTCCAATATTCTGGCACCGGTGCTGTTTGAAACAAGCAGCTACACAGCCCAGTTTGTCCATAAGAAATGTCATATCTCAGTCTTCCATAACAACCATGTGAATTCTGGCTCATTTGACAATTTGTTCTATTATGAACTCCTTCTACTGACAATTCAACTTGAGAAAATCTGACAGAGCTTACTCTGTCAAGAAAAGTGTAAACTTGGGTACTTACCTTGAACGTAACAGAGAATATACACACAGAAAATTTCATCACTGCATGCCACCAGAAAGTTTTGTCTGAGAACAATTTTTTTTTCTGCTAAATTTTTTATCAAAATGTAAATAACCTTTCATTAGACTTAGTAAACAAGAGGCCAGATGTCAGAAGTGAAAAAGAACATTGTTCAAACACCATTGCTCATTAAAAACACGCCAGCATTACAGCAGTTTACTTTGAGCACCACTATGCTTTGAAGAAGGGATCTGGTGGTTGGCAAGAATTTTGAATTTAATTCTGCCATTCTCCATATGCAGATATGCCCAACTTGGACCAATTTATAGCTGCTATATATGCTTACATTGAGCCACTGTAAATGTAAAGAATGTCCTGGAACCAAGGAGCAGAACCTAGGACACTTTCTGTCCCTTAAAACTTCATTATAGAATCATAGAATCATAGAAAGGCCTGGGTTGAAAAGGACCTTAAAGATCATCTGGTTTCAACCCCCCTGCTCTGGGCAGGGTTGCCAACTACTAGAGCAGGCTGCCCAGTGCCACATCCAGCCTGGCCTTGAATGCCTCCAGGGATGGGGCATCCACAACCTCTCTGGGCAACCTGTGCCAGTGCCTCACTCTGAGTGAAAAACTTCCTCCTAATATCTAACCTAAATCTCCCCTGTCTTAGTTTAAAACCATTCCCCCTTGTCCTATCACTATCAACGTGTGTGAACACGCGTTCCCCCTCCTGTTTATACGCTCCCTTCAGGTACTGGAAGGCCGCAATGAGGTCTCCCCGGAGCCTTCTCTTCTCCAAGCTAAACAAGCCCAGTTCCCTCAACCTTTCCTCATAGGAGAGGTGTTCCAGCCCTCTGATCATCTTAGTGGCCCTCCTCTGGACCCGTTCCAAGAGCTCCACATCCTTCTTGTGCTGGGGGCCCCAGGCCTGCACGCAGTATTCCAGGTGGGGTCTCACCAGAGCAGAGTAGAGGGGGACAATCACCTCCCTCTCCCTGCTGGCCACCCCTTTTTTAATGCAGCCCAGGACATAGTTGGCCTTCCGGGCCGCAAGCGCGCACTGCCGGCTCATGTCCAGCTTCTCGTCCAGCAGGACCCCCAAGTCCTTCTCCGCAGGGCTGCTCTCGAGTTCTTCTTCTCCCAGTCTGTATAAGTACCTGGGATTGCCCCAGCCCAAGTGCATCACCTTGCACTTGGCCTTGTTGAACCTCATTAGGTTCTCTTGGGCCCACTTCTCCAGCCTGTCCAGGTCCCTCTGGATGGCATCCCTTCCCTCTATGGTATCAACTGCACCGCTCAGCTTGGTGTCGTCCGCAAACTTGCTGAGGGTGCACTCGATTCCGTCGTCTATGTCATTAATAAAAATGTTGAAGAGCACCGGTCCCAAGACCGACCCCTGAGGGACACCGCTTGTGACCGGCCTCCACCCAGACATAGAACCATTGACGACAACCCTTTGGCTGCGACCAGCCAACCAATTCCTAATCCACCTAACAGTCCATCCTTCAAATCCATACCTCTCCAATTTAGAGAGAAGAATGTGGTGAGGGACCATATCAAAGGCTTTGCTGAAGTCCAGGTAGATGATGTCCGTCGCCCTTCCTTTGTCCACCGATGCCGTCACTCCATCACAGAAGGCCAGCAGATTGGTTAGGCAAGATCTGCCTTTGGTGAAGCCATGCTGGCTGTCCCAGATTACCTCTTTAACTCGTACATGCCTTAGCATGTCTTCCAGGAGGATCTGCTCTATGATCTTCCCAGGCACAGAGGTGAGGCTAACCGGCCTGTAATTCCCCGGGTCTTCCTTTCTCCCTTTCTTAAAAATGGGAGTAATGTTTCCTTTTTTCCAGTCACCGGGGACTTCACCCGACAGCCACAATTTTTCAAATATGATGGAGAGCGGCTCGGCAACCACATCAGCCATCTCTCTCAGCACCCTGGGATGTATACCGTCTCGCCCCACGGACTTATACACATCCACTATCCTTGGATACAAGTTTCTGCTTGCTTCTTTCCTCTCCATCCACAGTAATTTGGTTCCTTCCAATCCACGTAGTGAGAAGTGGGACAATTGCCACCTCCTACATACCTTCTACACTGATGATAAGGGCACTTCTTAGGAGCCAGAGGATGGCAAATACCCTCGGATTATTAAAGAACGTGACTGGTGTGGCTCTTTTCCTCCCTGACTGGGTTTTAAAAGAAAAACTAGGCCAAAAGCCAATGGCATTTGAAGTATGAAGCACTTAGCCAAACTCTGAGTCTATCTATAAGGGACTGGACCCACCCTGTGAACCCTACTCTCCCACACACTTTGAAAGCAGAGGATATGTCTGTATGACCAGAAGAACAATGGAATCTGACACATTTCTTCTGTGAGTCAGCTTGGGCTCTACCAGACTTCTGTGCAGGCCACCAAGAATCCCACTATACCCCAAATTATTCCCCTTAACTTTTTAGGGAGCTCACATCCTTCATTCAAGCTTTGAACTCTATTCCCCAGGCCAAGTGCAAAGAACCTGCCTTGTTTACCCATTGTCCAGAACTGGCCACCATGTAGTTACCTGGTAAATTTTATAAGTAATGTATTACTCAGCTTTCTTTTTTTTAAGCTCAGATCCAATATACTTCTACACCTGCACCCCACAGTGCCAATCCCCTATATGCAAAGTATCTTTATCTGTTCACAATAGTCACAGAAACAAATAAAAAAAGTAGTATTTCTGATGAAAATGTTTTTTTCCTTTTCTGTTGTTTAGCAATAGACTATTATTTTTTATTCTAAAAGGATACTCGGAGGAGTCATTTAGTCTTTTGAATAAAAGCAGCAAGTGATCAGCTGCAAGCTCTTTAACATCTTGTAAACTTTGTAGATAAATGGGAGGAAGCCTCCAATTTTGCAATACATGTTTTAGAAAACATTTCAAAAATATCTGTTAACGTTTCCACTACTGGGATGTTTTCTATGCCACTGTTCCAGTAAAGCAAAAGATAAAGATATTCACAATACAGGGGGCCAAGGGATATTGCAAGTGAGATAGATAGGTAGAGTTAAAACACATTCAGTTGTGTTTGTGTGATAAAGGAGCAGCATGAAGACTAGTTTATCTTTAAGTCTGGAAATGTACAGAGGCCAGGGCCTGATACGGTGCATGCTAAGAGCAGGTTGCTGAATATAAGCAGTGCCTCACTGAAACCTGCTTGATGCTGAAACTAAGATGCCAAAGGTGGTCCCCTGATGTGATTTGAATCTGTATCTTTAATTGCAAAATGACTCGCTAGTTTTGCAATTATTTAATGCTGAATTTAGGGGCTCAAGCCTGTCTCTCAGCTGTTTTTCAATGTGTTGTTGGAGTCATATGAAGAGTCATATGAAGAGTCACTGAAGAGCTAAGGAACCTAAAAGGAGGAACGAGGTTAAATAATATGAAACTTCTATTTTATTTGGCTTTGACAGAATGGAATTCTCCTTCCTGCCTAAGCTGGGAAGAACAGGAGAAAAGCCATATTAAATGTATTATTACAGCCTCATGCTTGACTTCTGAAGGGCAACTGTTGAGTGCTAGATCCTTGTGTCACCTCAAACCAAAAACTATCCCTCTTTGAAATGTTTACTGTAGAAGACAGGAAATCTGTTTGCAATCTTAACCACAGACCAAACTTTTCAAAAGATGTCTCTAGTGCCTAAGAAAAAAGATAATCTTGTGGGTAAGGCACTGGACTGGAATTCAGACCTCAAATCTCAGCTGCCAGAGTGGCTATATATGACCTTGGCAAGCCATGTAGAGACAGATATAAATAAAAATGCCTAAAATAAAAATTCTAAAGTATGTCTGCAGCAGATGATAGGTGTCTGAATCAGATTTTTTAATCCAGCAACCTTCATTTGGTTGCTGCTTAAATTTCATAGGCACTTTTCTCTTTTTGATCAAGATTCCCTAAACTGTATTTGTTGTACCTCTTAGCAGGGTCCATCATGTCAGTTTTAAGCTCCTGCCTAAGCATGGTTTCCTTCTGGGTGGGATACTTAGAGGAGATGAGGATTCAGGCAGTTAATCTCACATCTGCAATAACAAAACTACCAAAAGTATCACAGAGATGGTTTATTACTGAATAGTTTGGGTTGGAAGGGACCCTAAAGATCATCTGGTTCCAACCCCCCTGCCATGGGCAGGGACACCTTCCACTAGACCAGGTTGCCCAAAACAGCCCTCTCTCTGTCCATCACACTGCGGTTGCAATTACTAGGGAAACAGCTAAATACTTTTAATTTAAATGGCAGAAGCTCAGTTCCCCTAGGAAAGAAGAGTGACAACCGTTTGTAAATTTTTGTTTCTGGTACTTAATAGTAGCTAGCTGCCCTTGGCTAGTATAAGGTTTCTGTGATGTCCTTAGATTTACCTATAGCCCATTTGGTGATTGACTTACTGATTAGACTAAACTACAGGTTAGATCATCTGCCAAGGAAGTAGAAAACCTGTGTTCATGTCTGTTCTGTTTTACTATCCTACACACCAAAGACTTTGACATTTCTTGTAGGATCAAATGCTGAATTGCAAAGATTCATCTTGAAGCTGCCAGCTTGGGTGCAGCTCTGTGTAAAAAGCATCAGTCTTTCCTATCACCTAGTCCTTCCTATATTGCAGCCTGTTCTTCCTTCCACAGACAGAATCATGTGTGGCAGGGGTGTTTTGGGGGCTCCCAAGAGTAAAATCGTGGGAGGTTACCCCTATCTAGTGTTACCACAGGTTAACGCTAAGCTCTGCAGAAAATTCTCTCTCAACCTGAAATGTGTATCCTGAGAAGTCAAGTGTCACTCCATTGGCTATAAAGGAAGTGCAGGTATCCAGCTTAGACTAGATACTAACTTTCCTAAGGCTAAAGGTGCACCAACTTCAGACTTCAAGCTCTTCAGGCAAAGTACTGTCTTTATTATGTGCCACTTCCTCCCACAAAACATCCATAATCTTGATGGAAGCTTCTGTGGCAACAAATAGCAATTAAGGTGTTGTTGTTAAACATTATTACTTCTCTATCCATTATTTCAAGAAATGCATTTTAATAGCAAAAGCACTAACAGATATTTTCTACTCTCTGCCCACTTCTAAAATAAAGGAGCTTCTCATTTTTTATTTAATTGGTCCAACTGGACCCACTGGTATAAATTAAGTGCTCAGGTCAAGAAAAGATTAGTCTAACTAAACACCAGTAAGCGTAATTCATGAATCTTATCCCAAAGCTCTGAAGTGCAACTCCTCCACTCCTACCCCAAGGAGGTCTGTATGGGTTTTATAACTCCTTGTGTTTTACAAGCCCTTCTTCAAATGCTGTGTTTGATACAGTTGTTCAATGCTTAGGAACAGTACATTGTTACTGGATGTTTGTCCCAATTCAAAATACCACGACATTAAACATTTTCAGCCGAACATAACGCCTAGAGAATGTTCCACATGTTTGGCCCACAGAGAAGAGGTTATAACACTATTGCAATTACATCCTCTACAGATGGCACATGCTGTATGGATTACAGTGTTGCTTGTTCTGTTGCTGTGGACTTGGTTTGAATTGTCTGTGGAACGTTGGAACCATAAATCAGTTCTTATTCTCAAAGAAAAGAAAAAATATTTCAAAGGGAATTTTGTGCAAAACAGCAAGGGTCAGGTGGCTAGGGTAACCTTCCAGTTTGTATCAAGAAGAGGATGACTTCTGAATAAAACAAAGAAGAGGAAACCTTGTGAATAAAACAACTCTTTTTGCCTGACCTCATACATCAGAAGCAAAATCTCCATTGGAACAACTTAAAATGGAAGGCAGACTATATTCAGCCACGTCTTGTATAGATCTCCAGGGCTGGCAATTGTCTTCAAGAAAAGATTTACCAGCATGAGTGGAAGACTGAGCCAAATTCTGTATCTAACACATATTCATTAAAGCCAAACTGTTCATGGTTAGAAGGATTGTAAAATATTATAACAAAATGGTTTTCAAGCTGAGTGTTGAACCAGATGACAAGGTAACATCGTGCCTTGATCAAGACTTATATAACTGTTCTGGTGTGTGGCAACATTAAATGTTGGTTATTCTTGCTAACATTTATCTTTATACATGAACTGATCATTAGAAATACTGCATATAGAGAAACCCTTTTGATAAAAATGATTTTTGCAAAATTCTATCTTTTAATCTTGATCTTGTGTTGCAATTATTCCCAGACCTTATTGTGGTTTCCTGCACAAAATTATATCCTTAAGCATACCAGTCCAGCATTTACTACAGACACAGGACAATAAAAAGTCAGCAGCAGGAGACAATATGTTTTATATGTGCAGTTAACTTTACACAGTGCTGGAAAATATTGGCAAGTGGCACTTAATTATGGTACCCCTGGATTCTTAAAACATATCACAAAGAACACAAAGGCACAAAGTACTTATGTACTGTGGCTAGTTTTAGGAACCACATTTCAAAGGTACAGGCCTTGCATCTTAGGATACAATTTCAAGATATTCTAATCTTACTAATACAATTATCCTTCATTGTTTGCATTCTTTGTTTAGTTCAGAACACTTCCAATTGATAATTGCACAGAATGTGGTTTCATTTGAGACCATATAAATAACTCCAGAGAGAAGTAAATCCAACTTTTTTACCATGTTGGCTCTGGATCTGTAAATTTCAAACACCAAAGTTACAGGATATTCTGCTGGACTACACAATACCTAGATCTGGAAATAAGATCAGCAATGGAAAGAAGCACTATAAAAGAAAAGGCAGGGTACAGAGATACTGATAGTAGCACATTTAAGTCAGTGGCCCATTGATACTACAACCTAACATGAAACTGTTGGAAACCCTGGGCTGAAAGTTCTTCAGAAAAAGAAACGAAGAAATGACCTGATATTCAAAACTTCCTATTTTCTACTTAGTGGTGCACTTTGATTCCACTGATTTATCCCCACCAACCTAATAGTGACCAAATTTGGATGCAGAAATCATATTCCATTTGTTTCATATCCTGAAAAATGTTCTAACAAGAAATTAAACTGGCTTAGCACAGTCACATCTCTAAATGCAAGAAGAGGAAAAACTTACTAGCCGACAGTATTGTACTGCTTCAGTAGCTTGTCAAGAATAAGTTTATGTATCAATATAAAGAAAAAATTTGAGACAGTAGACTCCTTCTAAAAATTGTAAATACTACCTACACCACAGCATGCCAGTATACAGGGTACTCCCTGACTGTCGGAAACAGACTGGTCTAGGGTCTGATTCAAAAGTCATTGGAGATACTAAAAGAACTTCTGGAAAATCTTTAATAAGAAATTTTCAGCTGAAGATGAAAATGGTAAAAAGGGATAGCTGTAAAATACCATATTCTCATTTATTAAAAATGTTCCCACCTACAAAAAAATCATCTAAAGGAATGGATTTACTTTTCTGTAAATTGTTTCATAAGGCTCAAAATTTTCTGTTTTATCACTTAATTTTATTCAGAAAGGAAATCCATAATTTGATTATCCTACATGGATTCTGCAAAACTTGATAATGATGTACTTTCAATAGTTTGAATGTATCTTAACAAATACTGGCTTTACTTTCACTGAGTGCTACAGACAGCATTATGGCTTCAACACTGTTTAATAAACAACCATTTTTGTTGCTACTCTGGGAGAAATGTGCTGTTAAGCTATTATTAGACTCAATACTGCTAACCTTTGAGTCACACGTGGAGGAAGAGGCCAACATTTTTTCTTAGCAGCCCCATTTCAACTCTTAAAACAGACTTCCATACATAGTTTGACTTTATTGACACCATTTTAGCTTTGCCAGCTTGATTTAAAAATAATGACATTTGTCTCATTGCAAAAACTTCAGAAAAACAGCCATTATTGCCATTCTCTTTTCAATTTTCTTATTACTACCAGGACTGCATGTAACCACAAAACTGCTGTTGGCAATTCAGAAGCACATCTTCTCCTGCCATCTGGAGATGTGGAGTGTGCACGACATAAGACCACATTCATGGGGTCTACAGTTCTGTTAGCCCCTCCTGCTGAATCCATGCTGACTAGCTGAATAAAAACTGTTGGGATTTGTTTTGTGTTTGGATGTGTTTTTTTTTTTTAGTAAATTTACATTTGGCTTCAGTTCCAAAAGAAACAACAGAGGAACCTTTGACCAGACCCTTCGCTGACATGAGATACTGTTCCTCTCAGTTTAGTGGCACCTATGCTGATTTATACCAGCTTACGATCTGGTTCAGTGTGTCTGTGTTAGCTCCAAGCCAGAATCTGAATCTGTGTTGAGCTCTCCTGCACAATGAAAGCTGCAAAACGAGCATAACGAAAAAGACATTGCCATGTGAGAAACTGGGTATGTGTTTTGTCTTCCAGCCTCACTCAAAGAAAAATCACTGTTGTCTTTGCACACAAGGAGGTACTTCCAAAGGTTAAAACGCAATTCACAGAAAATGAAGACAGCACCGATTTAAAGTTATATAAACCAAACATATTTTTTAAAGATTTAGATTCTTTATCCAGAAAAAGTAATAAGAAGTTGTTTGTGATAAGCTTGCACTAAAAACTTAGAGGAAAAGAAAGAAGTTCTACCTTGTCTCAGCCTGCTAGGAACCTCCTGGTGTGTACCTGTACTCACAGAACAAGGAAAACTCACCCTTTTACATTCTCAGTCTCCCTCACACTAAAAATAAATAAATAAATAAATAAATAAATAAAATTGCCACTGGGCGTTCCCTACCCTCATAAAGTAAACAGTACATGCTGAGCCAGGTACTTCACAAAGAATTTATGATTAGGCTGGCAGCCCAGAAAATGAATCTTTCTTTTTTTTTTTTTCCCCAGACATTAGTTTAGTCGATTATGGTACATCAAAAAATACATTTTTTTGTTTATACTCTGCTGAAAGTGAATTACCATTTTAGAACACACATACTTTTCTTCAGCCATTTAGAAGAACGATTGCAGTATAACCAGTTAGCTGAATTTCACTCTACTGGAAAAGCAGGATGTAAATACTGATCCTTACCATACGAACTGATGTTAGCCACTCTGGCATTTGCTTATGACATCTGGAAGAATGGCATCCTCCTTTGTAGGAACAATACTGTAATGCTGTGGTTTTATCTTACTTTAATTACAATGGACAGTCTGTCAAACCGCAAAGATGTAAATAGTTATACTTTACTTTGATCCTTTAACATGGTTCTATCTCATTAAATAGATACATTTGCAGTTTCTACTTCCTTTTCAGAGACAATATATCATTTTTTTCTATATGTTAATTAAATAAAAAGTGTGCTACATAGGTAGCTCTTTCCTGAAGGACATCTCTTTTTACTTGCTCTTTCAGATGCTATACAGATATTTACAGATATTTACCAAATTTTCATGTGATTTACCTTTAGCCATCTAACAACATCTAGACCCCTGTTTAGTCAGTGTACAAAGTTAGATATTTCTGTTTTAGGATAGTATGAGTTTGTATGTCACCTTCAGAGGTGACAACCTCTTTCCATTAACCCTCAGAAGGAATCTTAAGACTAAGAGAATAGGTAAGAAAAATCTTACCCTCAGTTTTCTGACAAAATTAAAGGCATAGTTTCAGGTATTCCATCAGATATTCTGTGGACACAGGCTACCTCTGTGACCACAAACAAAAAAAAATCATTGAAATCAAGTGATGCATAATTTCACCACTCTAGTTTCTGTGGGAAACATTTTGCAGAAACTATATACACAAATTCTCCACAAAATTTACAGTTCTTCGTCTGAGAACAAAGAGAATGAGAAAAGGGGATTGCAATATACCTCTGATAGGTCTACAGTTTGGATACCTCTACAGAAGTCACTTCTAGACATGTATGTGTTCTGAAAAATAAAATCTGGCTCCTACTACTTCTTAGGTAGAGTCTCAAGAACCAGACAGCCAAGAAGAGATCCGTTCTGCCCATGAAGAGTCACACAGCATTTGAATAGACTGTGCACTTGCAGCAGCTTAAATCTACCAGAAGCATTTTGCAGTCTTAAATGTAAGGCAGTTTGAAATCTGTCACATGTGCAAATTACACTGAAATATAGCAGTAAGCAATAATAAGAGTGAGCGTTGATAGACAGTTAAATTTACACAAGCAAAAGCTGAAGTAAATCTCTTCAATATCCCACACTGGCCGATGATTTTTATTGATAATAGCTGCTATTCTATTAAACTACTTCTGGGAGGACAGGCCAGCTTCTTAGGGCAAAAGGCATTCCTCAAAAATGGACTGAATAAGCCAAAAAGCTAAAGAAGAAAAATTATTAAAAATGAGAGAATGTATTCAAAATCCCAGTTAATTTCTATCATTCTTCTACCAGTCTTTATTGTTCATAATGAAAAGATACAGTATGTGAAACTCTGAAGAGCTCAATGAAATATGTTAGCAGCAAGCTGTACTTAAGACCAATTAATCATGTCAAGATGTACAGCAGTGTGCTATTAACCCACTTCTGAAGATACTGAAGTCTCTCAGCCTTTGGTCTCCAGGCTCATATCACATCCAAGAAATATACCAGCAATCTGCTAATGCACACCCTTGTTGTGGCTTATTATTATATGTCTCAGTGCAACTTCCACATGTTCCAGTTTTAAAGCTGTCTGACATTTTTGGTTGAGTAAGTTGTGGCTAAACATGTGCAGGAACAGTTTTTCCAAAATGATGCATTTAGTTATTTTAAAATGTTTATTTCCCCGAGTAGCCAACATACTGGTCTGCAACCACTACAGGGTGGATTGAGAGGTCTTGCAAAATTTCAGTTTGAAAAACAATCCAATGTTTGAGTTAGATATGTGTGGAAGAACATCTGAAAGCAGTAACTTCCTTTTTTTTTTTTTTTAGTTTTATTTGTGTTTTTTCATTTGCACTACTGTAATTTGAAAAAGAACCAAATGGATTTCTCAAATATTATGAAAACAAATGTGCTGCTGGATTGAATACCTAAGTGTTAGACTGGGAAAACATTTGTATAACCACATTGTAATTCCCTGATAGTACAGATTTATAGTGGAAACAGCAAAAGTATTAACTGTTACCAAACCCCATAAATAAAGAATTTCATGATTGACAAAGTGACCTATTGGATAGTGGAGGTATGGCAGATTTGATAAACCTTGGCTTTGATTAGATTTTTTACATATTTCTACATAGCATTCTCAGATGGAAGCTGAAGAAATACTGGAAGAACAAAACAGCTATATTGATAATGTCCAGCACGGATATGTTATACTCACTGAAAAGCAGTATTCAAGAATCATAGAATCATGGAATCATAGAATGGTCTGGATTTGAAGGGACCTTCAAAGACCATCTGGTTCCAACCCCCTGCCATGGGCAGGGACACCTCCCACCAGACCAGGTTGCTCAAAGCCCCATCCAGCCTGGCCTTGAACACTTTCAGGGATGGGGCATCCACAGCTTCTCTGGGCAACCTGTTCCAGTGCCTCACCACCCTCACAGCAAAGAAATTCATCCTAACATCTAATCTAAATCTCCCCTCTTTTAGTTTAAAACCATTCCCCTTGTCCTGTCACTATCTGACCATGTAAAAAGTCGCTCTCCCTCTTTTCTATAAGCCCCCTTTAAGGCTTCTCCAGGCTGAACATCCCCACCTCTCTCAGCCTTTCTTCACAGGGGAGGTGCTCTAGCCCTCTGATCATCCTTGTAGCCCTTCTCTGGACCCCTTCTGATAAGGATGTCATGTAGGACCATGTCAAAAGCCTCACAGAAGTCCAGGTAGATGACATCAGTCGGTCTTCCCTTGTCAACTGATGCAGTCAGTCTTATCACAGAAAGCCACCAGATTGGTCAGGCACAATTTGCCCTTGGTGAAGCCACGCTGGCTGTCATGGATCACCTCCTTGTCTTGCATGTGCCTTGACATTGCTTCCAGGAGGATCTGTTCCATGATCTTCACAGGTACAGAGGTTGCTCACCAGTTGCTGACCGGTTGCTCACCAGTCTGTAGTTCCCCAGGTCCACCTTTCTACCTTTTTTAAAAATGGGAGTGATGTTTCCCTTCTTTCCAGCCATCGGGGACTTCTCCTGACTGCCAGGACTTTCCAAATATGATGGAGAGTGGCTTGGCAACTACATCACCCAGTTCCCTCAGGATAAGAATACTTATCAGTCTTTCACTGTCAAATGGAAAAGATATTTCAAGTGAGGTCATGCAACGGAGCTTGTTATTTGTCCTGAACTTGTTACAGTATATTATACTTATTAATGACTTGAACACTGCATTACAAAGTACACTTATCTGACAGATCCCTCCACACACGCATTTGTTGGGACAGGGATGCAGGCAATACAGAGGTCAGGATTTGAATTCAATCTGAACTTGATAACTGGAGAAGTTACTTGAATTTGTAAAACAGAATTCAACAGAGGAAGATTGCAAAATACACCCCATATCCAGACTATTGTTTGCTTTAAAAATGGAATGTCCTCTTTTTCCTTCTACTTACCAATGTATGGTCTTCATATCATCTCCCTGTAGAAGCTGACCCACAAAAGACATAGATGAAAGAAGACTGGAATCTATATATTTATGGCTGTTCCTCAGTCCATAAAAACTGAAAAGAGCACCACTCAGTTCAGTGTATCTTGTATAATTCACACTTCTGAAGGATTTGTCCAGTCCATACAGGAATGGAAAAAGAAACCCCAAACAATGTAGTTGACTTTTGTATAATAAACAAGTACTGCAACTTTGAATTTCTAAAGAAAGTATTTAAAGTTGCTTTTAATTTGCCTAAAAATCTGAACAAGTATAGCAATAGCAAAGGCTCTTACTAGCAGAACAGTTAGTTCTTGGTCATGGCTAAATGTTTTATATAAAGCGCTGTGAAAATAGTACTTTCATTTTATTCTGATCTATAAAAACTACAAAAAAAAATCTGCCCATTTTATTAAAAAATGGGTCAATATTGAAGGGCAGGCATCACTCTGCGAACTTTGTTCATGCAAGCAATAATGTAACCTGAAATCAGATTTCTACATGTGCTATAGAGCATCCCACTCTTTACCTGACGCTGAGCAGCTTCAGAAAGAAAAATGTTCAGAGAATGGAAAGGCATGAACAGTGATTAGATTTGTACATTCAAACATACTTACAAATAGTATTTATGATTCAATATACACACATTGAGGCAAAATCATGGTCTTTGTTATAGAAAATTACTGGTACAGTCCAAAAGGCCTGATGGGGATCTAGTCTATTTCCATACCTATGTCTGAGCCAGCTCTTCCCTTTACCATTCCTGAATGATGCTTTTTGGACCTGATTTTTAAAGTGTTCAGTAATGGAGATCCCAGAATTATCTCCAAAAAATATGCTATCTTTAGAAACTGCAGGAATTTTTTTCCTGTTCACCATAGATTTACCTTAATGTCACATAAATAGTATATTTACTTTAGAAAAGAGTTCGATTCCTTACTGTTAATAATGTTTAAGATTTTAAAAGAACATAATTATGTATTTCTGCCTTCTCTTCTAGATAAGCCTAAATAATCTCAACTACTCAGTCTTTCTTTGTGGAGCATGGAGCATCCCCAGACCTGGGTGAGCAGAACTACTCTGGTCCATTACCTAATATAAAAATTAAATATATTATAAATATATATAAAATTAAATATAAAATGCTCTTCAACATTTTTATCAATGACATAGACGACGGAATCGAGTGCACCCTCAGCAAGTTTGCGGACGACACCAAGCTGAGCGGTGCAGTTGATACCATAGAGGGAAGGGATGCCATCCAGAGGGACCTGGACAGGCTGGAGAAGTGGGCCCAAGAGAACCTAATGAGGTTCAACAAGGCCAAGTGCAAGGTGATGCACTTGGGCTGGGGCAATCCCAGGTACTTATACAGACTGGGAGAAGAAGAACTCGAGAGCAGCCCTGCGGAGAAGGACTTGGGGGTCCTGCTGGACGAGAAGCTGGACATGAGCCGGCAGTGCGCGCTTGCGGCCCGGAAGGCCAACTATGTCCTGGGCTGCATTAAAAAAGGGGTGGCCAGCAGGGAGAGGGAGGTGATTGTCCCCCTCTACTCTGCTCTGGTGAGACCCCACCTGGAATACTGCGTGCAGGCCTGGGGCCCCCAGCACAAGAAGGATGTGGAGCTCTTGGAACGGGTCCAGAGGAGGGCCACTAAGATGATCAGAGGGCTGGAACACCTCTCCTATGAGGAAAGGTTGAGGGAACTGGGCTTGTTTAGCTTGGAGAAGAGAAGGCTCTGGGGAGACCTCATTGCGGCCTTCCAGTACCTGAAGGGAGCGTATAAACAGGAGGGGGAACGCCTGTTCACACACGTTGATAGTGATAGGACAAGGGGGAATGGTTTCAAACTAAGACAGGGGAGATTTAGGTTGGATATTAGGAGGAAGTTTTTCACTCAGAGGGTGGTGAGGCACTGGCACAGGTTGCCCAGAGAGGTTGTGGATGCCCCATCCCTGGAGGCATTCAAGGCCAGGCTGGATGTGGCACTGGGCAGCCTGCTCTAGTAGTTGGCAACCCTGCCCAGAGCAGGGGGGTTGAAACCAGATGATCTTTAAGGTCCTTTTCAACCCATGCTGTTCTATGATTCTATGATTCTATGATTCTAATACTAACCAAACACACCATGGGAACAGCTGAATGGTGTTATATAGAATTCCACTACACACTAAACTCTGCAGTTCTCACCAAAGTGTTCATGGAGTCCTATGGAAGTTTTCAACACTCCTGAGGTACTCTGTACAGGATAATTAAAACTGAAGTATATTATTCTGATTAAAAGGATAATAACAGTATGCCTTTTCTTTTTAAAAATACAGGAGACTGTAAAAGTATGTTTAACAGAATGGTAGATAGATATGGACTGTAAGCCATTACATTAAAATCTATTACTTATTTCCATCTTGACTTACTCCCTTGTCTCTTAAAATTGCCTTGAAAAATTCAGTTGCCAGTACCATTGTTAAACAGTCAAACACGATGGTCAAACTTATTCTTTCCATATAGAGTATGACAGAGAAATCCCATACAAGCTCCTAAAAATTTTTTGATGAAAATCTCAAGTATATTCTTAACAATTGTTTCCTTTATACCAAAACTTTTTTTTTTTTTTTTAGTTGTGGAACTGTAGACACTAAATCACATGGAGAAAAACCTTGCAGACTGGTATGACACAGGTCTACCAAAACTGCATAGCAGATGGTCTGCAAAATGCCTACCTCAGACTGAAGTTACTGAAACAAAGGACTGTATTCCTGCTCTGTAAATGACACGGCAGATTTTTATCTCAGTTAACTTGCTGGATGACTCTCTGCTGGGCTTAAATCATATGTAATAATTTAATCACTCGGGTTTGGCTAAATTAAAAGCTACATATCATGAAGTGGCTTTAATGAGTCTTCAGCTTGCATAAAAATATAACATTAAAGCAAGAAGTTGACTTCAATTTCCTAAGAATCAACATCCAATATTTAAGTTTTTAACTAATAAGAAACTAATAGCTTAATAATATATGAAAGGATGAGCACATAATTTCCATGAGTCTTTTTCTTGCACTGAAATCATTATCTTTAATCTCTAATTAATGACTGGCTTCTATCACTCTATATCTTACCCCACAGAGTAGAATGAGAAAATCAGAGACTGGGAATGGAAAAAAACAACTTGCAGAAGATTTAAACCTGAATATAACTGAGCCCCAACAGGAATGGAAAAGGTTAAAATACACAAAAAATTAAGTTGGTAACCATTATTACATCCAGATACACACAGTGTTCAGTACCCACTGGCAAGTCTCAATGTTACAGACAGCATAGCCAAGATCAGTGAGTCCAGTACTTTGTGTTTTGTGAAAGGATGGAAGGACTCTTTATTTAATTGTGAGTCCACTCAAACATTGTGGTTACCATGTTTGTTTTCTTTCTAGGAGAATGAGAGAGGGAGACAATCCTGCTATAAAAGTGAATTAAAAATGACTCACAGAAAATAGGCAGAACAACAAAACAATTGTAAAAAGACACAGAGCAAAGAAAGAACAAAGAAAACTCAAATGGAAAACAAATAGGTGGAAGAAAAACAAACGGGAGGAAGGCTCTGCTTTTGCTGTCCCTGGGATGTCCCTCATACTTTATAATAAGCCCAGGATTTTTTAAGCTAAAAAAAATGTCCCATATTCCTAGCAATAAGTTGATTATCGTATTTTCTAAAGCGTGAAAGTTTTCAGTGCTTACTGTCTCAATTGCTCTAAGGTACAAGCAATACAAATGGATCTTGTTTGTTTGCCAAAGCTTTGAGCAGTGGGTTCACATAACTGAATTCACTTTGCAGCTTGATTTGAAAACCTTTTTTTTTTTTTGGCATGTTATCAAGAAACTGAAGCTACAGAGACTGTAGTAATACTGTGCCTGAGTCACCTGCTTCCCACTGCTTAGACTTTTATAAAAAGGGAAAGTGTGACTTCAGAGTCACAGTGCAAAACTACGCCAAGTTTCAAATATGTTGTAAATTATGATTCAAGACTGCTTGTGCTTGCACAGATGACATGATAACACACAGAATTCCCAAAGCAAATTGCTCAATTTTAAATGAGCTGTCTTACTGCCGTGGTGTTAAAGTAATGGCAAATGGGGCTTGCTGAAAACCTACGCTGCCTATCTCAGAAGTAGAAAACAGAAATCCAACCTAATCTATAAAACACGTGATAAATACCAGAAGCTGGTCTACTCAGACTGACAACAGTCAGTGTTGTATGTGAGCATCTTTTAGTCACGCATTAAGAAACACAATTCACTGTCTCATGTGTGCTTTTCTGTCATCTCCTAGCTCAGCAGTAGACAGAGCATTGTTTGGGTTTGGAATTCTTTATGTGTTATCCTACCCATTTACATCTTGGTGTGCACTAGAAAAGTCAAAGTCAAAGAAAGATGTCTGGCATTTAAATTAGAAGTCAGTGAGTTTTGTGATGACTGTTAGATTACACCATAGTTTTGGTCTGTTATAGACACATTTCCTGAAAAAAAAAAAAA
>VXAA01002328.1:199456-215934 GCA_013399115.1 Anseranas semipalmata
AGAAATCTGCCCCATGTATGTGTTGGCAGGCATGGGATTGGAAAGACAAATGTTGTCATAACCTCCACCCACTGGAATCTGGTTGTTGGTTTAGTTAACACATCCTCTGGCTATTTGAACTGGTCACTCAAGAAGTCAACAGTAAGTCAAGTTGTCATGCATTCCTTATTAGTCATTTCCTCGCTCAGCTGGATCCTCTGCATTCATGTTTACAAATCAGCTGAAATCTTGTTTGTGCTTTGAGGATGAACCAAAGACATTAGAGGACTGTCTACTGTTCAACTCCGCAAACTGAGTAGATTTAGGTTCCCTAACACAAGCAAACTCCACCAAGCAATTTGCTGTTTGCCAGCTGTCTTGCCATTGCTGACTTGCATGGGTTTTCAGTACCTGATTTTTTTCTTGGGGGGGGCAGGGGGAACGGGGACAACCTCTGATCCCTTCCACATAAAGTATCCAGGCAAGAATCTCAGCTATTTTCAGTGAAGGAAATGCTTGAGTTATTTCATTTAGTTTTTGATTGACATGGTAGCACTGAGCGGTTATGTTTGTTCATAGAAAGAAAGACGTGCATGTAATGACTTTTCATGTCTTAATGCAACAGTATCCCTGCGCAGTATTTCCAACTATCTGGGCAACTGTTAAGACTGTGAGTCAACTGCTTATTTTTGTGTACTTCCACAGAAGAGCATAAAAATTCTACCTTTAGGCATTTCTTCAGATTACTGAATGGAGAACAGGTAGCATATGAAAATGGGCAAAATGGAATTGATAAAAAAGAGGAATCTGGTAAAGATTCATCCAAATTCCAGTTCATTGTCTAAGTTATTTCTCTTGATGTATTCTGCATTTCTTGGCAATGTTATGCTTTCTCTTCCTGCTAAAGAGTTACCTAAAACATGCCTCCATCCTGCCATATCTGACTAGTATGTCAGTTTTCTGCACAAAGATCTTTGCTCATTAAACACAGAAGATTCATCTATCAATATTTTTTCCTCAAATATTCTCACTAGACCTATCTGTTTTTTTGACACACACACACACACACACACCAGATTTCATTCGTAAAGAATTATCTGGAGAGGTGTCATAAAAGCAGAATGTATTTGATTTTTTTTTTTTTAAAGGTGGAATCAAATCAAATAAAAAAAAGTCCCAAAGGTAAACTTGGTTAATCTGAAAGGCATACTGCTTCTGCATTACAGGCAGAACATTTTCAGAAAAATGCCCTTTAAATATTTAAAGTCATTTTTTTTAATAAATAATTACTACCTAATCATCATCATTTTGGAGAAGTGTTTGTATTCCACTTTTATTTTTTATGACACCCACTTAAGAGGACTGCTTATTATTTTTCCCATTCCCAAGAGGTGAATACACAGATTTCACCAGCTGTAAAGGTCCAATATGTCTACTGAGTTGGAGTAAGTGTATTTAAGACCCACACCTATTTTTAGAATAGTTAGCTTTATATTGCTCTTTGACTTTAGCTGCAAATAGAAATACCAAGACTGACTGGTGCTAAATTGGGTACCCAGAAAATGAGGAATCCAAGCATATCACCCATGAGTGTAAAGTCTGACATGCTCAGATACTACAGTACTTGCTTACACAAAAAGGAATTCTGTTGCAGAAGCATGGACTGTTCTCCAGAGCAGCACTCCTGTGCTTAAAGCCATACAACAGTCTTTCATTTTTGCTACAGACCCCAACTCCCTTCATTCATTGATAACACACTTACTAACTTCAGCAGGTCCTATAATTAAGCTAAGAGATCAACTTTAACTCAAATCATGACCCAACCATTATGTATCTCCAGGGTCACGACTCAACAACAAACTGAAGATAAGGCTCCTCTAACTACCATGGGTAAATTTTACCAATTGCTTCCACTTTAACTTGAAAAGTGATATCTCATACCATTACTCCACGATAAAGATCCTCAAAAGGCTTCCTCTGCAAAGGCTTCAAAGTACTGTCAAGTTTACAAGAAGCCAATTGACAACGTTACGGGCAACAGAGATGGAAAACCTTCCACCATTTTTTTCTAAAATGGTCAAGAGTCTTATATAATGTTTAATACATTTACTGCCAGGCATCTTTAGTCTTTTCTGATGAGTAAGAGGTCTGATGTAAAATAATTCCACTGCTTGTAATGACACAGTTGCAGCAAAATTGATGCTAATTTCACTTGTGTAGATTATGAGGAGGTAAGGACATTTTGCGAAAGCATCTGTTTGCACTATAAGGACTACGATGTTTTTCAGAGTTCATCTCACAGCAACCATTTTCTTAGTTCCAGATGAGAATTGTCTTGAACCAATCAAATATACATTATACAGATATTCCTCCACCAATATGAAGACAGATTAACTGCTTCACACTGAATGTTTTCTCGTGCACTTGCTGCCAGTTACTAAATGTCACAGCAGAAAAATATGTCTACTGGCACAAAGATGTTTTTTACCTTGACAATAGAGGGTTACACTCACACAGGAGACCCATTTTGCTCAAATTCACATTTGCACTAATGATTTCACAACTTCTGCTGCTGCTGTGCTTAAGCGGTTACCTTTCTTGCGGTCCTCTGTACTCTTCGGCTTATTTCCAGTAACTAATACAGACTGAGTCATGGGATGTACTTGGCTAGCAGATGGAAACAAGAAGGAGGAGGAGGGAGATATGGCTCCCAATGCTTTGTTTATGAGAACATCCTTCCTGTCATCAATATCCGCATTCCATTAACGTATGGTTTCAATTCTGCCTTTGCGATGTGGTTCAAGCACTATAGTCAAAGCATATATGCTCCAGTCAAGCACATTTCACTTTATATTTAATTAAGTAAGAAGGGATTCCATAGCAGTTTCTGTGAAAGCTCTAGATGCTTACTAACCTGCTGCTCCTAATCATTCTCAATGGTACTGCAAAACGTTTAGCTTTTCATTAAGTGTAAATTCAATCTCTGATAAAATGTTAAGGATAGCATACATGGAAAATAAGATGTTCTCCAAAATTATTGCAATTTCAGTTATTTATCTATTTGTTTAAAATTTGCATGATTCAAAGTAGCAGTCTGTCAAAAAAAAAAATTGTTTGAAAGAGCAATAATTGAGAAAGAAAGCTTGAAAGAAAACTACTAATCATTAATAATACAAAACCCCTACATATTTTCCTTTTTTTCCATAGCATATACACTGTATCCAGCTTCGTGGCCTGAGAACGGCCATAAGAAAATGTTTGCAGCATGAACTGAAATTGCAAAGGAACTGAGAAAAGCATTAAGAAGATATTGGAAGACTATGAGCTACAGTGTATCTTGAATTGCTGAGGGTCAGCTCAACAGCCTTCAACGGTATGGTCTAGGTTAGCAAGAGCTCCATTGGCTGTGATATAAGCATACATAATTTACATGCAGACACCTCTATACAGCTACCTAAATGGACCTGTCTCAACTTGCAAGATGAATTATACATTAAAAGTCTGAAGATATAATCTTCATTCACCTGGAGATGTCTTCCATTTGGGTCAGCAAAGGGGTGTCTGTATAATCCTAGTTACATTGACATAGCCAGGCAAGAATACAGGCAAAATTTACTGCTGATATTAATTCCCTATGTCAAGAATCTGCTCTCTGATCAAGCAGTCTCAGGTATCTCTACAGAGCATCATCACATGCAGACATAATGCTGACTGCAAATAAGAGTTGAATCAGAACCAGGAACAACTGGATCTGTTGGAATTTTTTTCTGCAGCTTGTGCTTATGCCATTGGCACAACCTGGGGCCAAGGAAACAAAATTCCTTGATCTCTGGCTCAAACTTATTTTCTAATAATTAGACTTTCTTGACTAATGTGCAACATTTCCAGTAGACAATTAATTATAATGGGTATTATAACTGTGTGATTCCTCAACACTGCACTAAATCCATAACTGTGCAAATCCATTAGGCTGCCAATCTCTAGCAACAGGTGCCATAGGTTCCTCTGTGGGAAAAGGCTTTGTACAGTCCAAATAACAGGCTATTTCTTTTATGATGATGGGAATTACTGTAGACATAAACAACTTCCGCATTGGGAAGGGCAAGTAACATGCCATCTGTACTGGGGGTCCATCTCTAATTTCTGTTATCTTTTTTGAGGCTTCCTGTGACTTCTCAATAATTTGTTTCTTGCTAGAGGGATATAAAATAGGATCAGGCTATCTGTTGATCTAGCATTGCAGAAACAGGAGTTAAAAGATAGAAACTACACTTGTATTCTGCAGTGCCATATCAGTTATTTATAGCAGGTGCTGTGTCTAACTTAAATCTGCTTGTGAGAATGTCTTACATGTCATCAGAATGCCTTTTCTAGTCAATAGTCAAACCTGAGCTATTTCTTCTCCTTTAGAAATGAACAGAACCAAGGTAAAATCATTGGCTCCAGTGGAATTACTCCTGATTCACAAAGATGAACTGCTCTACAGCACAGCTTCCTGATGAAAACAAGCCCAGTGACTGCTGGGAAAGGGTCTAAGATACAGCAACTCCCATATTCTTAAGAACAAATCTTAAACTAAACTGAATAAACAGACATAAAAATGATGGGGAAAAATTATGTTTCCATTTGCTAAGTTCAGCTGTTCAAAAGAATCAAGCATTTTGGAATATAGACAAAACTGTTTTAAATAAGCATGTCATCTGAAAGTTTCTAGTGGGCAAAATAGCTATCATTTCCTGGAGCAGAGCCTAACTGCACTTTAATAAAAGTGACTCCAATACTTTGAGAAAGAACTGGAGGCTGGAAATTAAAAAAACAAACATTTGACCACATTTCAATCTTGTGGTGCAGGAAGTGATGGGGAGACACAAAATTACCTGAAATCCTGCCAAAGCTTGCAGAGGATCTGTCAGTTCCTAAAGAACAGGGTGTGCCTCAAAACCATTGCATGGTTCATTTAGTCACCAAACAATAGACTTCATTAATATGAACAAGGTATTCAGGGGCGGGGAGTGGTATTTCCACAGTTTTGCTTCTTGGGATTACAGCAACTGATTCTAAACAAAATGTTCCAGCAATATGCGTCACAACTGAGAATTTGTAATTGATCTGATTTATGAGGATGTATCATTTTGTATTACTTAGTCTTGTCACCACACCAAGTTGAAAACATTCCTCTGCAGGAATTCAAAGACAATGTAAAGGAGCTGTTTCTATTTAATGAATATTGATTACTTTCGCAGTGGTGATGACAATTAAAATAGCTCAAAACAGGTCTTTGTCTATATTCACAGGTAAAAGAAAAAATGAGATTCAACAAACATATATTCATAATACTTTCACTGGAACAAATCTTATTTGACTCTGTGAAATCTCCCTGACAGCACTGGGAGTAACGTAAATTAGTTTCGTGGGAGCAGGACGTTATAGGCACCAGGATACAGATGTCAGGACACAGAAACTAGGAATGCATAGACCAGAGTTTTTCAGAGGGCTGGACAGTGAATGTACATGTATATGTATATGTATATGTATATGTATATGTATATGTATATGTATATGTATATATGTATAATACTCATCACTAAAACCAGGGCAGGAAAATAGCTGTCAGAACTACTGTAGCTTCAGGGTTTCTTTTCACACAGCCTCTTGGTTGGAAAGAACTAATCTGAGATAATAGATTACAACTGGCCATTGAGGGATTTTGTAGGTTTGTAAAGAACTGCTGTTTCATATCCATAACTAAAGTCCTCATTGCTTGTAGTCCAGTGGGTTAGCTGAGAAATCATACAGTAAGCAAGAGAAATTAAAGTGGACATGACATTTACTGCAATTTTGCACTAAGAGAACTACAGAATTAAAGGCTGAACCTGAACAAATGAATGAAAACTTTCCATGAAAGTTTTTTCTATTGTTCCAGAAATGTAAGTCACAAAAAATGAGAGATGAACACTCGGAGGCACTGGCAGAAGGAAGAAGGCAATAATAGTAGGAGTAAAATGGAACCTTTCAGAAGAAATTCCTGGACAACAACATGATACCCAAGTAGTCATACGGGTTATGTCACTCTAGTACCCACCAGAGCTGATCCAAAGAACCTACAGTCCGATACTACGTGGATAGGGATTCCCGAAGTCACACATACCTAAAGATGACCATATTAATGGATCCACAACTGATAATGAAACCATAGTTTGTGATTATAAGTCACCAACAGAGGACACTAATTAATTATCCTTCAAATAAGTCTTTCAATCCTCCTGCTGAAAAAGGAAGCATAATACTGTTCAAACAACACAGTCGGTACCATTCACCAGATGATACAAAAGTTCTATCCAGAAATTCAGAAAGCAAATGAGTGAAAAAAACATTTTAAGTGTGTACAAGGAGAGATTCAAACCATAAACGAGGAGAAATATGACATATCCCATTGCTAACATTAAGCAACGAACATCTCATTGCTAATATTGAGCAACAAACTGAACGGGAACACTGGCAGTTTCCAGTCAAAATTTCATTCCTTTGCGGAGAACACGAATGTTTTTCATAGACAGACAGGTCACTGGTCAATGGTCACTGACTTCCTTAGACAGCTTTCTCAGTGGTACCATATGCTTTCCTGCCATGTGCTAGCACAGTGGTGATTATTACTCATCTCATGCTTTTTGGCCCTTCCTCAGGCGATATGCTAACAGACATTGCCTTGGAGTATCTTTCAGATAGAGCCAGAGGGGTTAACACTACATTCTTTAACTACAGTTCATGACTTCTCCCTCCTCCAACCACTTCTTTCTCCCTGCAGCTGCACATTTCGTATATTTGGTCTTTTTTTTTTTCATTTTTTAAACTCCATACCTCACCCCATTGGATAGAAGACACTTAATTCTGACAGTTCTCTCAAATTTAATACTGCAATTTTTTTCTCCTTCTCACTTCCCTCCAAAGTAGGCTAGCATCCACATCTTTTTTTCTACAGTGTATTCAGTCTCTCAAACACTGTACCAATCCTGCAACTCAGTGCTCAATGCAATATTCCTTCTCCACTTCATTAGTTCTGGCTTCAGTTGTCCTCCTCCCATCCTCAGCTTGGCTACTCCTCCAAGTTCTTCTGAGTCCAATGAGATGCTTCACAGGAATCTTGCCCCTTTTACTTGAGGTGGGCAACTCCAGTTCTTCACATCCCCACCACCATTCCTATCAGCATGCAGGAAAAGCCATCTGTGTCTTTTTGATCTTTCCACTCTTCTACTCCCACGTACAAAAACTTTTCAGTGGAGCAGCCTCCCACAGCATCCAAGTCTGCTATCAAAATCTTAGTGGTGGCCAGGCAGAGCTGAAAAGCAATATTCCCCAACCCTGCAACCTCCTTCCCCTCAAAGCAGAGAAGGCAACACTAAGTAGGAGGGGGCTTTGTGCAGTGCTCTGGAGGCTGATCACACACTAAACCATTCTCCATCAGTTGTGAAAAAAACATCAACACTAGCAAAACTTAGCTTACTGGGACAAATGGCTTCATCAGGAACATACTGAACTATGAATCCAAAATTCTGAACATAACTCAGAACTCTACATGTGAATTCTAAGGAGATAAATTAACTGTATACTGTGGTTTTTATCCTAAACAGGTGTTTATTTTTCCATGAGGCAACAATAAACTTCTGATTTGTAGCATTTGTTACTCCATTGTAAGACAAAGAGAGTTCTCATCAGGTACCCCACGTTAGTTTTTCCAAAAAGATTACTTAACTGATCTATAGTTACGAGAAGAACGATCTTCAAATCACATAATTGTGTTTGGACAGACAATACTGTCTATGTCCTCAAAGGCCTTGAGGAATTTCCATTAAATTGGCTTCCATGAGAAATTTATCTACCTGCAGACAAATCTCTTAACAAAGCAGAAATCACTATTCTATGGACTTCATCTGAACTACTCAGATGAAGTAGGATACTCACAATTTCTGTCTGCTTAGATGTAGCCAAGAAGGTAATGTGCAGTCATGTTATGATTATTCATTATACATATCACAAATAGAAACAATTTCTGTAAAACGAACATTGATTCTATTTTGGGAGGAAAGGAACTAAAGTGAGTTGGGTCACTTTATCTGAAACCAATAGCTGCAGCTGAAAGCTAGGTGAAATCAACAAAGGTCTAGAGAAGGGAAATTCAGATCTGTGAAAATGTTTATAGTCTTGCAATGCTACAGTACAATATTATACTACTATACTACACAATACTAATTGTAAATTACTGACCTTTTTTCCAGGGTCTCTAGACATGTAATATGTAGACAAGTACATCTCCAGGCTTTTATCAAGGGTCAGATTCATCTCACCTAAATGTAGATGTCTAACTGTTAAACATCTGAGGTCAAAGATAGTCAACATTTAGGCTCTTTCTCTGGTCAATGAAGAGTCATAAAGTATCCATAATGCTGAGCATAACACAGATGAGAGCTTAAGTTACACTCAATTACTGGAGTGCAATTCATATCCTCCTGAGAGGATATCACCTTCGCTTGAAAAAGCCATGACTAGCTCTGAAGGAGGCTTTGGGTTGTCTATCTGTCAGATACCTAAATTGGACGAATTATTCCATCCTTCAGTTTCCTAAATTCCACTAATGCCTAAAAGCCTTTTAGATACTTATTTATATGCTTTATGCTCAATTTTATTCCAACTAGGGCTTTTAAAACCTGGGTTTCTTGCTATTTGCTTGCTTCATGCAAGTGCATGATGCTCCCTACTTTGCAGTCTTCTGCAATCTTAAACCTAACCATTCATGCTCTGAGGGAAAAACAAGCTCCCCTGAGAAAAGGTGATTCACCTCATTTATTTAATTTTGGACTTTCTTTTCCTTTAACAGATGGTGACCTTTTCTATCTGCCAGGAATCCTCAAGCACGTGTTGACCTGTAACCAGTCATTTATTCCAGGGAAAGTGTGCAATAGTTCAACTCTCTGCTTTATACTGGCTGACCTACAAGGTTTTTCCCAATGTTTCTACTCATAGCAAACTGGACTTTTCACCACATGACAGTTACCTCAGAAGGCAACAGCATAATCTGCTACATAAACAATATGTTTTTGAGATAAACATAATGGTGGATCAAAGCATGATGAGCTTTTCCAGCAAGAGGCATGTTAGCTTCGTATTTGTTACGCAATCATCCCGAGATTGTTGCCTTGCAGATTTCCTTGTATATTAGTTTTCATCTGTATTTTATATATTCATTGAAAAACACCACATATTTACTCCAGCAGAGGTTAAATGTCTCAAAGATGGATTTAAGTGCACGATCTGTCTTATTTCTATGTAATTACTTTGTTCTCCATGTTTCAGTACTGGTCTCAAAATGACTCCTCAGCTCCTTGCAATCAAAACTCCTGAGCTAGTTCAAGCTCCAGGAATTCAGTCTACAGAGAGCTCAAACTAAACAGATTCTGACCCAATGGAAACAGGCAGTTTCCCAAAAGGTGATAACAGAGAGGCACCAGATAGCTTACTAAGGACAAAACAAATGCTTCTGGTGCGTGCAAGAAAGAGAAAGAGAAAGAGTGGCATGGCAGGAAAATAACAAACCAGCAGTAGCTAGTATGCCTGCAATCTAAACTATCGCAACACAGTAGACAGTAGTTTCACGCACTGGATTCAGTTAAAACTTTTGTGCCATGCTTATTAATACATACCAATGAAAGAAAAGGACTATAAGTTCTGCTTTAGCTCAGAGAATAATTATTAAGCATGATACAGGCACAACAAGGTGAATTTCAAAGGCTTGTGAAGGGCAGGAGGTCAGGCAGATGAACCTGCCCTTCGCTGCCTGAAACCCCAAGTCTGCAAGATCGAGCCCACCTGTCAGAGTCAGCTCTAACAAGGAATTTCCTGCAGACCTTGATTTGGATTGGCCTTTTGTTTTGTCTGCTTGAGAAAGATATTTCAGCCCTATAATACAGAGTTAATGATTTTGTGCAATGCCTATATCATCATAACTCAATAAAATAAACTTTCATTACCTTTGCAGACTGCAAGGGTCTTCCACTTTCTTGTTGGCAAGGTACCTTGACCATCAAAATGAGCAGCTCCATGAGCGATGAAGGCTTTGTTTCCAGGCTCCTGTAAAGGCAGAAAGTCTCTTTTCCCTCCACGGTGGGCAGCATTAACCTTCCTCACCCAGCAGCTCTGGAGATGGGTGTCCTACACCAGGTTTCCGCATTGCGGGCACCCCTCAACAGCAGCAGGCCACAACTCCTGCTTGTCCTCCAGGCTGTGCTGGGCAGCTGAATCTGTCAAGTACAGGCCATGGACCCCACAAAGATCCCACTGCATATGGGAGCAGTGAAGGTGAACAGAGACCCCAAAATCCCATTGACTGTCCTTTCTCAGAGCTTCCTGAAGCCTGTGGAGCTGCCACTGCAAACCTGCATTCAGCATCCTTGGGCAGCAAAACTCAGTGCAGACAGCATGGAAAGCCTCAACCGCAACAAGCCACCGTTCCTGCGAGGCTCTCCCCTCCTGGAAACATCCTTCTTGCTCAGCCCATGGCTCCAAATGCTTGTACACAGCTGGAGAGAGGCATAGCCAAATACAGAGGGGCAGGACAGTCAGGGCTTCCACGGGAACGTGGCAAAATGCAAAAAGAGGGTATCACCTGGCTGGTGCTGCCTCGCAGGTGGAACAAAACAGACACAAGGAGCTCCAGAGACAGGCTGTGGAGACGGGGTCAGGTTTCCGTAGCGGCATGTAAGCCAGCACACAGCTAAGAAGTGAAGCAGAAAGTGCCCCAGTGGCTCTGTCCTGGCAGCAGCAATTGCGGACCCCATGGAACCTTCCAGAAGGAGGAAGCCATGTCAGGGCTGCTGGGCAGCCTGGCCAGGCAGCACCTGCAGGAGCCCAGGAGAACAGGGAGGGCTGTGCTGGTGGAGGCCACAGAGGACCTGGGGATCCAGCACAAAGCCAGCACTTAGGAGCGGGTTTTGTCTCCAGGGCACAAGGAGGCTGGAGAACCACCAGGGAAGCTGCTCCAGGCTTCCAGACAGGGAACAAGATAGCAGCAAGCCATCCTCCCTCTATTCCCCGTCACACAGACTCGGCACCTATGGAGAAATGTTGCCCTGTCTTCACCAACACAGCTGTGTTTTTTTAAAAGTTTGCTGTTCTGCATATTTCTAAATGGCATGGTTTCAGTTTAAAACATAGTTTTGAGTTTAAAAAGCTCCATTGGTGTTTGCTCGCTTTCAGGAAAACATGAGACTTGAGCTACCTTAGCGCTCTGCTTGACTGGGATTTCATCAGGAGAGAGGGAATTATCAGGGGACAAGGCAACACTGCTATTACAACAAACCAGGTTGCTGCAAATATTACCCTTAGATTCCCTCTAAATACCCCGCACATATCATTCAGAAAAGGTATAAAAAACGCAGGCTAACCTCACTCACAGTGCAACTACAGGTGAATTTACTGGATTCTGTGGCATTTCTGGAAAGGCAAATTATCTGCATTCCAGCTTTAGAAATTCAAGAAAGTTAAGTGAACAGAGGATCCACAGAGTTGGTGGAATTTGTAATCCCATACAATAACTGATTTGACCATACTTAAATACTCTCAATCAGATACGCAACTGCAGATCCCTGTGCTGATTTGAAAATCAAGTTCTGCTAATGAATAGAAGATCAAGACAAGGCCACAGATGACCCAAGTCATTGCATATTTCACGGAGGATCTTCCTACTTCCATTCAGATTAAATAATTGCAGTTGTCAGTGAATTTTTAAAAGGAAAGGCAAAGTAGTACAGTATTCCTTTTGCCATTATAGGTTTTTAAATTGTCAACTTTGAAGGAGCAGTTTGTATGGATTGGTTACCACTTTAAACAAAGGAGACTAATTTTTCCAGACAAAGCTACCTAAAAATTCATATGTATTACAGGCCTGTTCATTTAAATCAATCAGTTTAAAGTCTGAGTATCATTAGACCTCACGATTGAAAGATGCCAAAATATGGAATTTCCACAGCTGTAAACAGTAAATACCTGAAATATGGAGAGTACAAATGCATGAAAATTCCAGTAGAGCGTGTTTTGCATTAATGTACACAAATCAAATGTTTTTTGAACAATTTAAGTGGATGAAACATCAGGAATGAAGCAATATAATCCAGTAAAGTAAAGCATGCATACCCTGAAGCAGAAGCATTTTTAGTGTTCTTGTCATGGCACAGCATTTTGTTGTGAACGTGCGTGTGAGTGTGTGTGTGTGTGTGTGTGTGTGTGTGTGTGTGTGTGTGTGTGTGTATTTGAGGAACAAGATAGAGGACACTTGAAACGAGGAGCTGAGCAAAATCCAGAAAAGTCTTTGCAAACATTTCTGGTACTAAAGAGCAGGTCTCTGTTTAAGGTCACAAACTATATGCCAAAGTGCCTTGAAAAAGTACTCCTTTTCCCTCACTTGGGTTTTCACTTTCCTCCCTGTTCTAAACACCAAACTATCCCCCTGCTTTTTCCTGCATGTAAAAATAATGTAGATTGCAAACAATGTATTGCTTGCTTATTTTTACTGCCGTACTCAAAAATCCATTTTCTTTTGGAACGACCTTTTTCTTTATTCTCTTTTCCCCTGGCTCTGAGCTGAAGAATATAACAACTGCAAGCTACAGTGTTCCAGGGCTGGGAGTTATCCATAGGTTCAGTCTTGTCCTTTCCAAACAGGTAGTCCAATGAGAATCCAAACACCCTGAAGATTTTTTAACCCATTGGAAGATCAGACTTCACTAAACAGAGGAAAAAAAAAAAACACCTCTGTGAACAACCTACCACCCACTGACTGAGCTTTGCAGAGTTCAGGCATTTGCTACAGAGTGCTATCTTCAGAAGAACTGCTTTTAATTAAATCTTTACTTCCTATCTTTGTCTTTTGGATTACATACCCATGTATTCATTCTTTTCACAAATCATCTCTGTGTTTCATTTCAGGTTCATACGTTGTCTATTACTATAATTACCAGTAGTAAAATAAGCAGCTTGAGTTATGTCTTTTTGACAGAGTTTAAAGTCACTGTGCATCCTTAGAAGCAAGAGAAGGCTGGCCCTTTCCAAACCCTTGCTTGGAATGATCACCTCTGCACTAGAAGCTTGCACTTCAGATGCTGTGCCTTAGTCCAAAAAAGTCTCCAATTTAATTAGAGAGGGAAAAAGCAGCATGTTCTCTTAGTTTTCCTTGTAATTTTTTTTCAGTTGTTCTGAGAATATGTATCAGTAAACAGCAGTCGTATAAAGAACAAGCCTTCAAATATATTTCTGCATACTTTAATTTCATTAAATGAAATGTGAAGTGTACTTTATTATAATAAATAAATCATAAGAATCTTCCATCTGTTTATGTAGAAATATTTTTTGAAGGAGTAAGCATGTTTCAGTTATGCTTTGCCTTTCCTAGGTCACACAGTTTATCCATGATATTTTCATCCCTGTCACAGTACTGTGTTCTCCTCTTTTATGGGCTGATAAGCAGCTGTAATAAGAGATGTGCAAGTCCGGTAAAAAATAAAAAAATCACATTACTGGGGAGCAAGATAGGATCCCTTGTGTATCTTCATGCAGGATTGCTTTGACCTGTGCTACTCAGAGTTGGGCTGGCCAGAAGATAACCCCTGATGTTATGGTGCATGCTTTGCTGGTGAGTATACAGAACTTTCCATGCTGTCATGGTTCTTCTCACACTTCAGTGTGATTCTGCTGAAAGACTGTTATCTTTGATCTCTCACAGCTCTGCCTTTCAATGGTATGTATTTTTAGACCCTGTGGAAGTAAGCCATTGACTTTTTTCTCCTTTTTGTTGAAAAGGACTTCTCACATGTTGTTTACTCTTCTCCATCTCTCTGAGTTTTACAGGAGTGTTCCTTCTAGACTGAGAGGAACATGCTGTTCACGTGCACTCTTTCTCCTGCTCATGTTTGTGTTGCCTGGAAAAGACCAATTTTCCCTAACTGCATCATGCCACGCACTATAAATCACATTTGTGTCCCATTTAAAATATAAACCACAACAGACACAGAAGAACAAAAGGAACCACATGCCCAGCTTTTTTGACAAAACTCCCACACATTGATAATTAGAAGCACATAAAACCATACACAGACTAGGAGAGCTCGAGCGGCTGTCATGCCTCATGCTGTCTGTCTCAGCCTCCTCTACTTTCAATTCTGCCACAAAATCGCCCGGAACAGTAAAAAGGGCAGGAGAAGATTAACATAAACAATCTGTGAAACAATGGAGATTAAAATAATAGTAAGGATTGCCTGACAAGTGTGCTTTCATAAGACTCTGGGAAATCTTTGCTTTAATTAATTATCTGCACTTGTCCAAGGGATATCTGAAGCACTTAAACACTAAAAGGAGGACAATGCATTTTAAAAGCCATCTCTAAAATAAATAATTGTTGAAAACCTTTTAAGTAACTTATGGCATAGGGGATGTGGATAGGAGATTCTGGCTGCATATTTGTTTTATATTTTGCAATCAGACTTACTGGCTCTACAGACTGGCTCTATAATCCTGCAAACTCACATGTGTAAGTGTTCCCACTAGACTCAACTCAAAACTATTCGAAGGACTGGATTGTGCAGTTTGTTATATGTATACTACCAAATGCAATGAACAGTGATTGTTTCATTCAGTAGTATTGTTGTTGATATTGCAAGGCTCCATACGTTTATGCTTAAACTCTGTAAGGCATGGTAAATACCCACATATACACCATTGCCCTATTAGCAGTTTGAATGCCTAAGAAGGGACTGAAAACATTAGCAATGTGTAGGAAGAGAAATAATGGCTTGAAGGGCTAAAGGACTTTACCCAAAGATGTATAATAGATCAGATGCAAAGCTCAGTAGGAAAACTAGGGCTATCAGTTCCCCACATAGTGTCACATACTAGATGGTAATACTTCACAGCAGGATTTTCTCCAGCTAGCAGAATCAGGTCCATATTCAAGCATATGACAGTAAATGTAACACATAGAAATGAAGTGAAGAACCTCACTGATCACAGCAATGTAATGATGAATATTTATTTTAGTTTAAAAAAAAAATACCAGCTTTGAGCAGTCTCACTTCTCAGATCATTTTGGCACCAATTCTTTCACATTAAAATCCAATCATCCTCTATTAATTTCACCCTGTAACTCACCTGAATAAGGTTCGGTAGGACATAACCATCCTTAAAATGAAAGACGTCCTATTTATTGTAAGAACCAGTTCTTTTTATTCTTTCTCTTATTTTCAGATCTGCCATCTCACATACAGGTATTTTGTACTAAACCTGTGTGCCAGTGTAGACGTTTCACCCAAAGCAAAGGAAATGCACTTGGGAACTTAGATAAAGTCATGTCAGCTTCACAGTCCAGATCATCCTTCTACATATTCTATCACAGTTACTCACTTTAAGCAGTGCCAGCCTTTAGTAGGTCCTGATTTCCCCAGACTACACCAAGTATCTGCTGAATACAGGTGGATAACTCAGAATCTAGTGATCGTAAGAGTAATTACTCCCAGGACAAATTTACTCCTCTTGTATGCCTAGTCAGAAGCAATCAACAAGAACAAATATTTAGTTTAAGAGCCTAAATTAGTGGCTAGGTTCAAGTGGTTTGACAGCAAGATGAAAGTTAATTAGCTCTATTTGCTAAATTTTTAAATGCTAGTGAAAAAGACCTTCTTATCTTGAGGAAATTAATTGCCTTTTGGCCATTCAAGCTGTTCATGATTGCAAGTCTGAAAGAGCTCGTTATGTCCCAAGAAAACAATCCAGCCTTATAAAACCCTGGAACATCCAACCAATAAGCCACCAGGAAATTCAAACAGCTCTTTGTCCAAAAATCAAAGAAACAACTAAAAATGCCAAGGTGTTGGGGCGGGGGCGGGGGGCAGACTTTGGATGTGACGTTCTAGGAAAGAAGAGTCTTCTGTTAACAAGAAAAAAAGAAGAAATCAAACTTTTCTGGACTGTTTGTTGATTTTCCGGGGCACTTTGTTTAACAGAATATCCTGAGTTGGAAGGGACCCATAAGGATCATCGAGTCCAACTGGCACTGCACAGGTCTACCCAAAATTTTAGACCATGTGACTAAGTGCACAGTCCAAACGCCTCTTAAATTCAGACAGGCTTGGCGCAGTGACTACTTCACTGGGGAGCCTGTTCCAGTGTGCAACCACCCTCTCAGTGAAGAACCTCTTCCTAATGTCCAACCTAAACCTCCCCTGCCTCAGCTTGACACCATTGCCGCGGGTTCTATCACTGGTGATTAAGGAGAAGAGGTCGGCGCCTGGCCCTCCGCTCCCCCTCGCAAGGAAGTTGTAGACTGCGATGAGGTCTCCCCTCAGCCTCCTCTTCTCCAGGCTGAACAGGCCAAGTGACCTCAGCCGCTCCTCATACGTCTTCCCCTCTAGGCCCTTCACCATCTTCGTCGCCCTCCTCTGGACACTCTCCAGCAGTTTTAC
>VXAA01002328.1:216366-253549 GCA_013399115.1 Anseranas semipalmata
AACTAAAATAGATGACATACTTCAATTTGTGCGTTTACTTTATTACCTGAACTAATGATGCACTGATGTTTGACTTTAAAGAAAAAAAAAAGAACTTGAAAATACGTGTATATATCTTTGGTCTGCTAAAAAAAAGCAACTGATTTTGTATCAGCTGAAATGATTGTTTCCTCTTGAGCTGGCTAAAAGCAAAACAATGATTTATACATTAGCTCCAGCACAAAATTATAAAAAGGTGTTACATAGTATTATTCAACATTTTACCTGGTTTTAAAGTATAAATAAAATATTTGTTTTATCTGATTTTTTTTCATGTTATTTCCAACAGAAGAGAAAAAGACAGGAAATCCATTTTACTTTGAGACTCTATCTTCTGAATTTTCAATTTTTATATTATCTGATCCGGTCAGTCTAGAAATTCATGAGAAAACAACCATACTAAAATCATTCCATAACTTTCTAACTAAACTTACAAGAAACTGAGCCAGGATACTTATTCCTTTACCTTTTTAAAGAACTCTTTGCGAACAGAAAGAAGGAAAAAAAAAGTAAAAAAAAAAAAAAAAGTGGAAAAATAATTGTTCTGTTTTTCCTTATCTCTTCCAGCTGGAAAAGGGGATGAGAACTTTAACAGCATTTCAATCTTTTCATAGTTATCTTCTTTGAAACTGCAACAATTGAGCACAGTACCAAAAATATTTTCAACCAAGTGTTTTATGATTTTTTTGGAGAAAAAAAATCAGACTTACCTATGTCTGATTCTATCATGCCACTCCTGTAAACACACTAATTTTGCTTGGCTTTTAATACTGAGTTTTCACTCCGTTGTTGCTTGCTGGTTTTATTTCACCCTTCCTATGTACTTTTTATGTACTTAACTATAACCTTATTAACATAGATATCTTATTCTTTCTGTAGCTTATTGTTGAGTCATGAAAGAATTATGACTACTGAATTAGTATAGTAAGTAAATATTATATGTGGTATCTAGTTTGACTTCTCACAATGCTTCACTGTTCTTGCACATTAGAAGGCACCCAGGAGAGAATCTTAAGTGATATATCTAGGTTGCTTCATGTAAGCCATTTCCAAAGAAGTACATCTGTGTTTGCATATTTTGCTCTACTTTTTCTTAAAAAAAAAAAAANAGTGATATATCTAGGTTGCTTCATGTAAGCCATTTCCAAAGAAGTACATCTGTGTTTGCATATTTTGCTCTACTTTTTCTTAAAGTGTATGCTAGGCAAAGTAGCTTACCTCAAAATCACTGCAAATGACACAAGCTTTCTCAGAAAAAAAAAAAAAATCCTCCCCATGTCATTAGAAGTCTTGTATATTCTGAGCTGAGAAAATCATAAACAGGTCTTCTGGGAGAGGCTTAATTAAACCCCTTACGCGGGGTCTTTGCGTATGCAAAAAAGCCAGCTTAAAATAGTCTTTCAATAAGTCCTACACATAACGTTTTTGTGAATGATTTTTAATGGAATTTCTTCCTAAACTCCAAATTGGACTGGCTCTTTCAATGTTTTGTTTAACATAGAAAGAGACTCGAATTGCTAGCCCAAGAAATGGCGTTGGAAGTTCCCCATTATGGGGTCACACAATGGTTTATGGAAAGAGTTCAGGGGACCTATAAATCACATATAAAGCAGATACTTCTAACCACTGAAGTTGTTCACCAAAAGTGCGCACACACACACACAGAGGAAATTCAGCAAATTTGCTACATTCAACCTAGGAACTTGTCTGGAAATAATGATGCTATATTGATTTTTTTATATAAGTTTCTATTTAAATGTAATAGGAAGCTGAGATGGGATATTTGGAAATATGCTACTTTGTAATTATGGGGACAGAATGGAGTCGAAGATTTTGCACTTTTTACTTTAAAATGATGGGAAAAATGGGGGAATTAAAAAGCCTAAGGAAATGGAGGTTATGTACACTTAAAAAACAGAACCACTCGTGTTGCTTGGCTTATGTCCAGGAAGAAAAATCTAGTGAGACATCTTGAAGCCTTTAAAATCATAATTTTCAACTCTGAGGAATTCTTATATTATCCATGTTTAAAATAATAATAATAATAATAAAATAAATAAATAAAAAGGAGCACAGGTCCTTTTTCTCCATACATTTCCAGATCACACTTAAAATGTATTATATATACTATAGCTGTTATTTTTAGGTCAGATTGCCTAGTATTGTATTCTAGGTACTTTATGCATAGGTCACAGAGAGTTCAGTAATAGATGTACACTGCTGCTATGCTGCATGGACAGAATTTTTCTTACCCATGGCCTTTCACTCACAGAAACAACACTTGAACTTTATAAGACATTTTAAAGGGTTGGTGGGTTTTTTATTTGTTTGTTTGTTTGTTTGTTTGTTTTTAATTTGTAACACTCTCCTTAGGAAGGTTTGTGTTGTTCCTGTTTTGTTTGCTTGCTTTTGTAAGCTGAGAAGCCATGTTGGCTAGGAATTAATTAGCAAAACTTCCCAACTCAGAAGTAATTGACCTTTGGAAACTTAAGTTAAAAATGCTGGTCCAGCAGAGAACCCATACGTCAGGACTGTTTCAGTTTAAGTGTTTCTCACCCTTCACAAGCACAAAGACCACATGAGGCGATGGAAAGCCTCTGCACATGTTTCATAACCCTGCCAAATTATTCAGCTGAAAACTTGGTAATTACATGGAACTATTTTTGGCCATTTAAACAGAGGCCTCATGCAAACAGTCAAAATTTCATTGTTCCCCAGCCTAGATTACCAGTGACACATCTTCTTCACCAGAATTTTCCTTCTTCCCTGTACTTTCTGTTATACTCTTTGGCAAGGTAAAGCGTCTTTCTCAAATTCTCCCTTGGTCGAAGCTGCTGTAAGCACAACAGAGAAATCAGTATGACTACCTGGCATGGCTGCTGCTCCCTGAGCCCAAGTATGCACCTTGTAGCTGTTTCTTCCTGTCAGCCTATGCTGTCTGTGTGTTTTGTTGATCAGTATTAGAACCACATTGATTAGAGCTGTTCATCTGATGGATGGATTAGGAAAAGTATTAACAACTGCTCCATTTCAAGTGCCATGTCTTTTGAAAGCAGCCCAATCGTTCCATCTAGGCAGGATTAAGAGCCAATCACAAGTAAGCCAAGCAAATGGTAGCCAAAGCATAAATCATCGTTACATGCTGGCAGCTGGCTGCAACTACATGACAACTATTCACAAACAGGATGCTTGGTGCCCTTTTATGTGGATCTTGTGTTCTTTGCACATGTTTGTTCCACATGAATTGTTCCCTTGGAAATACAGGGAGAGAACTAAGGTGCTGAGAGAATAATAAAATACCTCATTGTCTCCTGCTGTCTTTTATTCTTGGACTAAAGACCCTTTTATTTATGAAGAAAAGAAGATTTGCAGAACTGATGCAAGCACAGATAGGCAAAATCTGCAATGTGTCCCTTATGCCTGACACACAAGCATATATGTTCTTGAGTCTTTTCCACTGCCAGAAATTCTGACTTACAAAACTATACTAACTGCAATCCATTCCTCAAGACTTCCATCCAGCCACAGCCTTAGTACCTTTTCACCATTACCTAGAGCTCTCTAGTTATATGCTATTTCTGCCCCACATTATGGTTGCTTTGGTCAAACACAAAAATCATCAGCAAGAATATAAGGCTTCTTTCCTCTTGGAGTAATCCCAGCCGTGTTATCACAGGCAGACCTCCCTCCAACCCTTATGGAGTAGCAATACTAAACACCAGCCAGCCAGTCTTGTGGTTTTCTTTTTCTTTTTTTTTAAGTCATATGGAAACAGAAGTGCTGAGGTACTAACAGGCCACCTCCTGTTCCTACCCCTGCCATCAGAGTGGTTCCAATGAGTGTTTATCAGTATGGTGATAGGTGCTTTGTATATATCTACAGATAGATAGATAGATAGATAGATAGATAGATAGATAGATAGATAGATATAAAACAGGAGGATCCTCTTCAGGAAGATGACTGTATGTTTGAATGACTCCATTTTTAAAATCCCCAATTGGAATTCAATATGATTAGTTACTTGGGTGGCTGGGTATTTTCTCCATGTTTGCTTTACTCTCTTCTCACTACTTCTAATTATTTTTGTAAAAAAGTCAAGGATACATATATTTCAGTCACATAAAAGTGTACTGTTATACCAAGAAGAACAAGTAAAAGGAAACCTCACTACCCCTCTGAATATGTATTTTTTCCCTTATAATCAAAACAAAGCTTTGTGGCATGCTTCCATGCCAAATATTATTCTTTCTGGCATTATCTCAGTTAGCTGAAGACAAAGATCCAATACCCAGTAATTATAAAGAGTGTTCAATTAATCTCAAAAATCAACAGATTAATTGCTAAGTAACACACTCGTTTTCTCTACCTGCACATTAACACCTACTATCATGGGAAATACTTTTTAAAATCATAATCATTATAAATTATCTCAAAGCAAGCCCAACATCTGCCATTCAGTTCTTCTGCCATTCAGACTTAGAGGTCAATACTTTATCTGTAATAACTGTAAATACCAGATGTAAATACCAGAGAAAGGTGTAAGAATTTCAACATAGGCAGGTGTTGGATAATCATCTGTCATGTTAGCTTTCATCTTGAATCCTAATCTTAGACAATGGTTTATGCATCAAAACATGACATTGAGTCCTTTCAAAATGTGTTAGCTTTAGCAGGCGTAACTCTGAAGTTCTCAAACATCACATAAATGCCCAGAATCTGCTCAGCACTTCATCGCATGGACTTTCTCTGGAAAAGAGCTATATGGGCATTTTGGTAGAGTTCCTGGTTATCGTTGAAGTCTGTGAGGACTTACAAGAATATATTACTGTGCTGCTGATTTCTGTATAATCCTCATTTAGCTAGGCCAAGAAATATTTACAGAAATCCCAGATTTTTAATTTCACAAATTTTACAGCCAGAGCAGACATAGAATGGACATAGTCACCTGGTTGAAGATATCCACAATGAAAATCAGAAACCCAGTAAAGTCTGTTTTATGAATGGTGCTATGAAAAGCACTTGAAATACTGTGAAAAGCACTTCCAAAAGTTAAAGCAGCTTTTCTAAGACAAATCTTATGTGACTTTGTGAGACAATGATTCCTTTTCTGCACAGGAATGAGCATCACTCTTATCTTCCTTGGATTATTTTATGAAAACAATAAATTCCTTCCAAATAGCTGTAGTTATTAACTGTGTCACTGGCATATTAATCTACTGATTTCTTTCTGCCCAAAATTTTGTTTTATCCATATATTAGATCTAACAGATCAAATTTAAATACCTGAATGTTAGATTTATTAACATAGATTGACAGAATTGTCAGTAGCATCATACCCTGATAACATATTAAGTAATTTGAGAGTTGCTAATTATTCTAGAGCTGGAACCTATTAAAAATACCAGAAAGCTAAACCAGAGAAGGGTGCTTTCTATTAAATTCTCAGCAGGAGTGAAAAGTCTATGAATCCAATTAAGTGACCTCATAATTTCTGCTTGAAACCAAGGCCTTGCTGGGTCTACACACACATTTTGTCATGAGATAGCTTTTCAGATGAATGGGATTATTTTAACCAAAAGTTGTATTGATATCCCACTTAACAGGGATCCTTTTATGTCAGTAAACTTATTTGCCTTCCTACAGGGTATAAATCAATTGTAACACTTTTATATCTGCTTAATTGAACACACAGTAGTAACTTTTCTGTTGCAGCAGAATTGTCTGTAAGACAAAGTAACTTAAGCAGCTGGGAAAGGCTGGCTAAGGGTCACACAACCTTCATAAAATTCTTCTGAGAACAGTGTCTACTGGCTTAGACCTTAGCTCAAAAGAAATCTTATGAGTGTGTCTAGAAGCCACTGAAGTCAACAGGCTTTAAAACACATGCTAGCTATTAGAATATGTTTTAAGCACCATTTCTGAATAAAAATGTTTTCCTGAATCAGGGCCGCAGACAGGCTCAGAACTTCTCTGTGTGACCCAGCATCCCGTGTGGGTTGCTGTAAGTGTAGCCCTGAGGAACTGGAACTGGATATTCCACAAAATGATTCAACATTCAACATTTTTCCAATTTGTGCTGGTCCTTTATATTTCCAAGAATGGGTGGTCCCAATTGGCATTGCCCCAGTGTTAAATAAGGTAAAGGTGTGCTGAACAGCAAGCCTCAGGAAGACATTACTATTATAGTTACTTGTATGGCTTGTAAAAGTAGTTTTCTTGCCAGCAGCACAACAGTAGTAAGTAACTGGAATTGTTTTATTTCAGAGACTAATGGTAAATGCAAATAAAGGTTTCTTTGCTCTGAAAACAATAGCCCTGTGAGCTAACAGAAAACAGAATAACTGGTAGCTTACTCTCTAAGTAACAAATCCGCTTTAACAACAACCCACATACAAGTCTCCAAAGAATCTTTCTGCTACATAATTATCCCTAGCCCGGTTATTATCTACAGGGATACTACCTTAGGTCTGCTATCCAGAACTGCTCCAGCAACTTAGAGGAAAAACATATATTACAGAGAAGAATTAAGTTAGCAGCTCTACTGAAGCTGAGCAAAATCATTTCCTTCAATTGTTAGTGCATTGTTTTATAACAACTTTAATCACAGCCCTTTCTGCACCGTAGAATGAACAAGAAGGCTTAGCAATGCTACTGATGTACTTTTTCTGTGGCCAATGAGCAGCCCAAGAAACAGTTGCAAAATAAGTTTTAAACAAAGGTTGGAAGCCTTCTTTAACCTGAGATCCTTGTTTTGACGCACAAGAATAAGAAAATCAACTGTAAAAGATGCTTTGGGAAAAAAATGAAGTTGTGAATGGAAACTGTGGAAAAAAGGTATATTTTTTTACGGTGGGAAAAAAAAAAAAAAAAACTATCACAAGCAGTCCAGTCCCTTGTGGATTTTTAATATGACACCATTTTTTTGGAAGTAATGTGAAGGTTATTCATTTATTGATGTCTACTCTTCTTCCTACTGCACAAGCTTTTGTGATGCTTTCATTCTAAAGTAAAATTAATTTATTTTCTGTAAGATCCCTGTCATAAGACTGTAGTAAACAAATATTTCCATCTGTTTGGAGACAGAAATTATTAAAGATTTGCCAACAGTGGAAGTGAGTATGGATGCAACCCAACTCAAACCCAACCCATCCCAATCCCCAGACTTAATATCAATAATTAGAGGGGCAATGAACACACAAAAGCTGACAGAACACAAACCAAAACTCTGGATATAAATGATCCAGGACTGAGGAACAGATGATCTAAAATACCCTTCCAAACTTAGTGACTTGATCTCATCCCTATGTGGACTGAAACTAGGCCCATGACTGTACTCCCTTGTTAAGTGGGAACAGAGCTGTGCCACAGCTCTGTGTCTGGTTTGAGAATAAGAGAATTCATTGTTGCAGTCTCGATAACTTAAATATTAAATGCAGATTGAGCTAGTAAATTCAGGGTCTGAGTTTTAAGCAATATGGGAGGTATATGAATCCAACACTGAGTCAGGCCTCAGGCTCTCTTGCTGCTTAGCCAAATCTGTTCGTCTGCCTAGTATGCATTTCCAATTTCTATACATAATGGTTCTCTTTCCCCCACATATTCACATATTCCTCTTCTGAAAAACTCCCCCCTTAGTTTCTGATTCTTTCGTTGTTTGGATTTTTTTTTCCTGTTCTGCAGAACACAAGATTTCTCTTTATTATTTTCCTCTTCTTTTGCATTGATTGACTGAGCACAACTGCGTGGGAAAGGACTGAAACTATTCACTAGACTAGCAAATGGCACAAAACAAGTGAGCCTTCAGTATCTGAAACATGACAAATCCCTACATTTCCTTTTATATTTGTGGCAAAACAGGTGGTTAGCATCTTTAGGAATCAACCAGAGATTCCTTTTCTCTGTATCTTGCACTCCACTGACCTCACAAGGTGTGCTAATAAGGATAGTAAGAACAGAGAAAGCAAACAAAAAATTGTGGCTGAAACATTAAAGCAAAGAACGTAGGCTCCACACCTTGGACACTGAAGCTCAACATATGGATTCAGACATTTATGGAGTGAAAGGACATCCATATGTCAGAGGCATTAGAAATAAGGAATGTGGTGTTTTGAATATCTCTTCCACAAATGCAGATCTGAAGGTGGAAACAACAAAACCTTTTAATTAGTTTTTTAGGGGTATATTCCAGGAAAAATAAAAGCACCGACAATGATTTTTTAAAAGTTGTTTTCCAGAAATTTCTGTGCTGTGTTACAGAAGAAAGAATTTTCAGAATCTTTCTTCTGAAGTCTTTCAGGCAGTGTTCAGGTGTAGCTCTACTTTGAAAAGGAAATCCATATGACATTTTATTTTGCCCTAGTGACTTTTGCATCAAGTACCAATTTACTAGTACAGTGAATATGGAATTCTAAACATTCTGAGACATCCATGAGCTTTTTCTTCCCAGACTGTTTCTTTGAGTCAGTGAGACTAACTAAATGTCTCATTATTTTTTCTTATCACTGAAAATGCTCTGTGTGTTTCATTTTCTGTTGCATCTACTCATACATTTTCCTGCTTACTTAGACTTGCAGTAGACTTTACATATTAGCTTTATTGTTGTTAGTTTATTTTTAAGTCTGGTGAACTGAGATGTATTCTCAATAGATGGAGATTAATATGTCATATGCACACACATTGCACAGGTAGGCCTATAGCACAACAGCAAGAAGGGAAATGAGACAAGCAAGCTCCTTCAGACCTACTGTGATGATTCAAGACGTCTCAGATATTACCTATTACTCACACCTCAGAACAGGAGGACCAGGCATCTATATTTCCCTGCTGGCCTCCGTGTCTTCCAGACTCTGCAGTGCTCCACAGTGCTCCTGGGCCACCACAGCAGGCTCTTTGGTCTCAGCTCCATCCCAGTGTTCCTCTCACATCAGAACTTGCAAATGATCCCCACAGACCTCTTCACAGTAGACTACTGCAGTGCCTGCACTATGGAAAATAAGTCTCCCAAGAGCCTCATTAAAGAAGCTAGATTACCACTGGGATTCTGAGCCTCCACTTTCTGCAGAATATCTGAAGTATTAAATCATATAAGTTATTGTTCCACTGACAGCTTATAATTAGTCTATTTCCACTGCTCATCTGAAGAAATTCAGGGTCTCATCTTTCCACTGACTTGCTACTGTGTACAAATAACTATTTTTTTCTTCCTTTTCCTTAAGAAAACATAAGAAGTACTGTGTGTTTTTCATATAATGATTGCTAAAGTCACTTAAAGTGCTATGATGCAATACGTCATCTGCATCTACCAGATGAAGCTCCAGTGAGCTTTAAATATCAAAGTGGCATAAGGTTTGGCTGCTAGTCTAGACAGAATGTAAGGGCTCTGAGAATCTCCATACTGGACGTTTCGCTGGAAAACTGTAAAAAGTGCATTCCATACAGCTTCCAAAAAATCCCACAGCAGCTACCAACAGAGAAATTGGGATGCTTTTAGAAGTCAACCTCAAAATCTTTCCTTTGTCTGTCCCTGTGGACGTTGTGTTCCAAGATTAGCACTAGAAAACAAAAACGCTTAAATAGCTTGACGGAAATATAATTAATGTATAAATTGCTGGCATTGAAGAAGGTATTTTGTCAAATCATATTTTTAATAGATTTATAAAAAAATACAGTGTGCTAGTGCATGTACTTTCATATCAGAGCAGTGGTTTGTAATCAGGAAGGGAGAAATGCATTTGCTGCAGTGGCTCAACAGTGTTAGCTGGAAGAGTGAGGCTACATCTAGACTGCAGGGACATGCTGTGGGTCCCCCTGGCCTGTGTGTCCTGGTTTTCTTCCCATGCGATCCAGGACAGGAGGGAAATAACACCTCCTTCAGCCTCAAGCTGTGTACAGGCTACCTAGAAGAACCTGTATGGATGCAAGATGCCAGTCCCTGGGTCATCCTGAAATTTGAAGGAAGAGATTTAGAGATGATTATTCACTCTACTTTATGATGAGCAATATGCATAATTCTAGTTATTGTTCATGGTAATTCTGTGTACATAGTACTGTACCACAAAGGAAATGTAATTCTTCTTCAGTGGTGAAAAAATAGTGTTAGTATACCACAGCCTATGATTTGCTGAATTCTGGAAATCATACAGCCGTTGTAACTCCAATAGGTGCAAAGAAAACTTTTTTCACTGAACAGACAGCCACATTTCATTTTAGTGCAAATTCACAGAAAGTGGATTTTTGAAAAATTACGGCAGTGCTGTTCAGAATATAAAGCAGTAGAAAATTTGACCAAATAACTAAAACATGACAACTTTGCATATATATATCTACACTGGAGCATAGTACCTATGCTTAGGAAACCATAAAAAGATCAAAATCAAACCACATTCATCTTGAAAAGAACATATTCCAGACACAAACACTAACAGAGCCACCAAGTCTTCTAATCCAAATAAACTAGCACCTTTTGTAATATATAAATCACTGGTATGAACATGTGTTAAAGCTAAATACAGACGAACACACCATAATAATTTTTTCCAAGTGCAAATCTTGGAATCGTATAAGTCACTGTGGTTTCCAAGAAGACAAATGGCCTGGAAAATGAAAAATAAATTAGTTCTGTGACTAATTGGAGTCAGAGATTGGAGGTCAGACTTGGTTCTGCAGTTGACCCTGGTGACCAGTAAAAGTCCAGCTTGGCTCACAGTACAACTTTCTGTGTTTAAGAGTTGTTTACAGTAGAGAAACACTGAAAGTGTACATTAGAAAACTTCCTCTAACAAATCTAAAACACATGCCAGTTCATAGGCAAGTAATAAACTTATAAGGGGCCATGTTGACAGTTTCAAAGCCTTTTGGTAGGACCCTGCAATGTAAGATTGGAAACTTCATAATAAACATCTCTGCCTTTAAATTTTGCTGCTTGCCCTGAGATGCCTGAAAAATGTATCCGTTTCAAAAAGAGTTTTGTCTCCCCAGTCTTTCTCATCACACAAGTTAAAATATCATTCAAGCTTGAGTGTATTTTACTCAGGTATTAATTTCATACAATTCTGATAAGGTCAAGAGAGTTACACTAGTGGAATATCTAAATAATTTGCTTCACAGTCAGGCCTCTTATTTTTCACAAAGAGAACAATATGATATTAATTTAGTCCATTGGCTTGGACTTGTAACGGCTGATATTTTCATTGTGTTTTTCAAAGTATTTTGCTCCCTTCAAAAGTGTTAAAACTGTTTATAAAACATCTGTTTCTTTGCATCATGTAATCATTGAGCATGAATTCTGTTTATAAAGCAACACACATACAACAGGTTATAAAGTTTTTCAAAGCTCTGATGAGCATGGAACTCTAATCAGAGGAAAGTCAAGCTCCTCATGCACATAGGATTATTATTATTACTACTTGAATCCACTTGTAACCATAACAGAGGAAACCATTTCCCAATGGGAAAAATTCCACTTAATCCATTAAGATCAAATCTTCCATTAGTCCTCAAAATCCCAAGTAAATAGATGATGTGATAGATGGAAGAACCTCCAATAGAGAGAGAGAAAGAAAGGAAATCTCCAATACAATTCAGCAACCTGACTTACGAACTCAGGTAACAGCAGATGCAACTCTGACTAAGGATGGGGAGAGGAAGCTGCACAGTCATCAAGCTCACATTGCCTCATAGTTATTAGGGTAGATCTGTGCATGTCTTCATTGGCCGTACTTGCAATTTTAGATTTCTTGCTACTTTTATTGTCTCATCAGGCCTATCCCATTTTCTTCCTTGACATCTTGCCAAACCTCTCTGCACATCCCTGCTGCTCCCATGCTAGGTGCAAAAGCAAACAGGGCACTGGCTTTTTTCTTAGCCTGCAGAACAGAAGGCGATCACAGGAGCTCCCAAGTAGTGGGGCATTTAAGAAAATCTTACAAGTGCTATTTACAAATTGTCACTGTTCCCAACACTGATCTAGGATAGTTTGAATGCATTTGCTGGTCTTGCCTTCAGATAATTCTCAAAGCATTGTGGATTCCATTTGAAAGTCAATCATATCACAAAAATAGCCTTCCAGAAATTGTCTCCTCAAGAGCTGGAAGCTGGGATTTTTCCATGACTAATACATTCCATGTCTGGTTAATCTATTTTAATTGCATTGATGCATCCATTTTTCCTCTTCCGTTGTTGAGCATGCCTAAATGAGTACTTCTGTCCTTGTTTGCCTCTAGCTTGGGAATGTCAAGGGCCAGAACCCGTTACTTTGACTGCTTGGCCATGGGCTCTGACCCCTGCTATGAAACCTAGTGGTGGCTTTACCCATGAAATAACCCAGAATTCGTAGGGTAAAGTAGGGTAGGGTAGGATAAGGTAGGGAAGGCAAGGCAAGGCAAGGCAAGGCAAGGAAAAAGATTTTTGGCATAAAATACATATATTTCTTGGACACTACCTGTTTAAATTTGTGGAAGTAGTATCAACTGATAAAGGGCCTATAAAAATTCCTTGTACTGCATAAACTAGGAAACTGATTGTCTAAGTAAACATGCAGGGAAATATATGCACCCGAGGATTTTTTGTTTGTTTCCTAGGCAGTGACAAGGGAGATGCAGAAGGTCTTGCAGAGTAGCTACAAACCTGATGTATGGATCAGAGATAATCCAGTCCTTATAAGTCAGAAAAGTTTCTTACAAGTCATCCAAGTTTCCAACCAAAAGCCAGACTCTGTTTATTTAGGGAAGCCTATGAGGGACCTACCAAATTCCAGTATGGTTGTAGCATGATATGTATAAAATTCAATGGGGTATTTGCTTAGCAGCACTGGTGGAAGAAATAACATGAATTTACACACAAACAGATATAAAGGCTATTGGTAAATTGTCAGGGAAATAGTGTAGGTTGGCCATGTCCAAAAAAGTTTGCAGTTGCACAGCTGCCAGAGAAAAGACCCTACCAAATGCTAGATTGTAAAATAGAGAGGAGACAGGCAGGGACTGAGAAGGTGTTGAAGCTGCATCTGTCAATATACTAAACCATCTTTACAGTTGTTATTTATGCTAGCAGATGGAGAGGACATAGAATGAAAATTGTACCCATCTCCAGTGTGGTGAATGACAGTCCTGTGCCACAGCGGCTGCATGAACATGCAGCCTAGCTGATCACAGCACAAGGCTGATGTGTTCAACATGCTGCCCATCCCCAGGCCTTTGAACAGTCCTGCCACCAGGTCTCCTTCCACCATGCAGAGCAGAGGAGATCTCCAGCAGGCAAGAGAGACCCATCCCAGCTGAGAACTGAAATAGCAACCTCCCTGCTGAGTGAGTCTGGTCTTCAGTAACCCCAGGAAGAGCACAGCAGTTTGCCAGCTGTTCTGCACTTGGGACCCAGAAATCAAAATGCTTACAGGATATTCAATAAATAGCTCAGCCTTTAGTAGGTCCCAGAAGAAAAAGACCTAATAAGAAAGAAAAACGTTTATTTTTCTTTCATTTTCCTAGGTCCTTCTTGAGCTTCTATTACAAGACTTCATCTTCTCCCCAGAGAAGTTATCACCTCAGTGTTGAAAAATGCTCATTTAAAATAGTGCTCACAGCTAACTCAGATATACTCTACTACTGTGGATTAATAGCTCTCTCAGGTAATTTAAAAAAACTTACTGGTTTGGATTAAATTAGAAGAGTCTTTTTTTAATAAATAAGAGGGAATAGAAAAAATAATGTTTGGCATGCAAATGGAAAACGCATAAGGTGTCTTAATGTACCCACTATAGGTGATGATATTAAAACACCAATTTTAGCTTATGGTTTAGAAAAATAATATTCCTGTCATCAGATATTCTCCACTTACATTTTATTAATGTTATAAAATACTTTTTGACTAGCAGTTGATGAGACGTGAAAGGAAAACCACCTACAAAACAGACCACATAAAAAGAGTTTAACTTACACACTGTTATTTTTTCTTAGTTATTAAAACTAAAATTTCCATTTATAAGCGTCCCCAGAGCATGGGTTTCCAATATCAATTAATTGTGAATAAAAACAAGTAATTAAACTACATTGCCAATAAATTGTGAAATGTTAGCACAAGCACAGAAAGTTACAGAAACAGTGAGAAATGATATAATAGAAGGGGAATGTATAAGGATATGCATATGAAGCATGTGTCTTTTCTACTTTGTACTGTGAGCTCATCAAAGGCCATAAACTAAGTCCTGGACTCTGGCCAAATTAAGATTTAGATAAGAGAGCCTGGGAGTTACAGGAAGATGTGTTTTCCTCTCTTGTCAACCTATTGCCAGAAGTAGAAATACAGGACTGCTGGAAGCACCATGTTTCAACTGTCATATAATGTGTATGTAATGCTTATTTGTGTCTTGAAAAATGTCACACCACCACTCTAACTTAGAATATACATTAGTCCTGCTGTGTTGGTCAGACTTTCTGCAGAGATAATCACATTCTGCCTAGCCAGAAGATATCCCCATGCTTCCACAGACTACAATGTTTTTATTTGTTTGAATTTAATTTGCATTTGTTTGACTAAAGTTATACATATATCCCTTAAAATGCATCTGTCTCTGCAAGAAATCAAAAGCAAGTCACCCTTAAAACATCCCTTTATTTGTGATTCCTCAACCCAAACTAAAGCAAATACTCTTAACAGCACCACATGTTCAGAAANTTTTTGGTGATCAGTAAATCCATGTTCCCATTCCCAATACAATGGATATTACTGTGACAAGAGCAGAGTCAAGAGTCAGTATCATTAAAAGTCAGGAGCTACGTTCTAGTTATGGCTTCCTGTGTTATCCGAGCTACTCTCATAAATTCTCCAGACCTTGCTTTCCTGTTCTGTAACGTGGTGGTCTTGTGGGAAGCTAAGATTTTTAATATGTGTTTGTGAGTCACTTGGTACCACAGAACACTATTTAGACCACAACACATACATGTTAAAGGCTTACAGACAACAAAGAATTTAAGCTTGCCGTTAACTTTAAGCCTTCCAACTTGATTTATCCTATGATCCTATGATCCTATGCCAAAATCCCACTCAAGCTTGAGTTAAGGTCTGTCAGTTCAAAATGAAAACCACGAGCATTCCACTAGACTTTTTACCTGCAAAAGTTTTCAGTCACAAGTGACAGGAAGGGCAGAGCTGGGTGAATGGGCAGATGCTGCTGAAAGCTCTGCTGTGCTTATCACCGGAATTTGTCAAAATTTTCATTTCTATGAAATGAAAGGCATTTCAAAAGCTGTCAGTGAGATTTGGTTGTCAAAGGTGGCTTCACGATTTGCATCACAACATTGGCCAGTTAAAGCAGTCTTCAAGCCTGAGTTAAGAGCCATGAACGGTGAGAGCTGACCATAGCACTGAAATTCCTACACTGAACAAGGAGCCTAGGTAAGAAATGCAAAGAAATGGTTTCACCTTCCTCAGGAGGCCACATGTTTAACCTTGCAGCCTGCCTACACATCCTCAGACATGAACTATGTCCCAGCATTAGGCAGTTCAAATCAGATCAGGCCTTGCTGTAAAAAGGAGTCAGTCTTCCACCTAGATAAAAGGAGGTCTGTGACGCAGGAGATTCCGCTCCAAAACCTTCTGCTGCTCCGCTTGGGCAGATATGTCAGTGCATCTGCCAGCTGGGTGTCTGTATCACCGCTGTAAACAGAGTCATCACCATGCTCCTTCTGGCCCAACTCATTCTTACATAACTTCAGAGAAGCAGAACAGCTTCACCAGAAGAGTCTAAAAGTTGTTTTTCAATTCAGAGATACAGATGATGTCTTCAAATATGGGAGGTCTGGGACAAAAATCTCTCTTCCAAGTCAGAGAAAGGATTTGAATGCATCAGCAATATCATAAATGCATGTGATACATGAGTTAGTGTAGCTCTAACTCATGGGCTGCTGCTGTAGTGACAGCAGTAACAGTATCTTTAAATTGTATAGCAATGTATATTCCAACAAAAAGTACATGCAATTCATCATCTGAAATCTTCTTCTTCCTGAACTGAAATCACTTCTGGGATTTACAGCAACTGTCAAAATGAAAAGGAGCTAAAAATTATTGGGAAGGAACTATTTTGATTCTTGCTTTATTTATTCTCCCATAATGTTTGTTTATATTACAAGTGATCAACTAGATATTATCAAAGCCTAGGAAATTACAGAATTATACACTTTAAAACTCTTTTTTCTACATTACATTTTTTTCCTATATTTAACATGAATTAATATGAATGAAACCCTGAATGTATAATTCTCTGAGAGCATATTAAAGCTTGTTCTCTCCAGCACATCCTTTCAAAATATGTTTGCAGGAAGCGGGTATCTCAGACCATAGTCTCTTATTATATCCTTAGCTAGTATTCAAGAACAGTGAGGTTTTTAACTCAGCAATAGAAAATACACTCTGTTCGCTCACATACCACTCACAGAGCTCAGACATCCAGACACCACAGGTTTACGCTGATATTTGCTGGTGCCTTGGGACTTGTCATGAGCACCAACCAGTTTGGCACAAACTGTCCTGCATGGAACAGGTACATGGCTGTATGTCTTCTGTGTTCAGGCAGGAGTGCATCTTCCCATTTCCATCAAGCCTGACGGATTTTGTTCAAATCTTTAGTGTGTTCTTTTCATGGGAAAATGCCTACTTTATGTATACTGTGAAACTACGTTCAATATGGAAACTATTAGTCCAATTTAATTTGGAACTTAGAAATTGAAAAAAAGAAGTCATAAATTAAATAGACTATTTGATAATGAGATTAATACTTGAAATCCTGAAACAATTTGATTTGATTCCCTGTACTGTGCATATATAACTTATGAAAACAGTTCTTGGAAACTCTCATAGTAGTTTATGTGTTTAGTCTAATTCTCATGAGTAGGTTTTTCAAAAACAGCTAGGAAGAAAAGGGTTAAAAAACTGAATTTCTGTTAAAAGATTGATACTATCCAGGTGTTCAGCTATCTTGGAAAAAGGCATTTGAGATATACTCTGTCTGCTGTAAATATCATTAGGAGACAGATTAGGCAGTGTTATACAAAACTTTAGTAAAACACAGGGATAATGAAAAAAACATTGTTCAAGTTCACTGGAATAAATTGCCAAACATGTGACCTCCAGAGTGCCACAGTGTCCGTATAGCCAGCAGCAGCCTTATAACGTCTCATGCAGAGACAAAGGCAATATTAGGTTCTTCTACTATAGGTACACTAGAAACAGATTACCAGCTACTCTGATGCTGTAAAAGATTCTGTGTTAGTCACATAAAAAGTATGTTTCACTTACTCCTTGGGGGTACAGTGTCCTTAAAATATCCTGGTAATTTTCTTCAAGTTACAGGATCAATGTGTTAACCCTAACTTGTTGCATGACATAATTCAGAGGTGGAAAATAATAGTAATCAGAGGTCTCCAACAGAAGAAAATTGATGTACACTCGTTAAAGATCTGGCCCTTGGGATCAAGCTCACTTGCATCAAGTTTGGTTTATGTAATATAACCACCGAGCTGTTTTAAAACAAAACAAACCAGAAAAAAAAAAACAAAACAAAAAAACAAAACAAAACAAAAAACAAACAAACAAAAAAAAAACCACCTCTTTTCATGAACTACTATGAGAGAATGTAACCTCAGGGTTAAAGCATAAAGTCATTCTCAGGTGGAGGTGGAGGTGCCTGGGCACTTTTAACTTTTCACAGGGGAATTTACATACAGCCAGAAGAAGCCACTGCACAACAATTCGGGCGGGAGAGGGGGAGTTTTTAACTAAGCAGTAAAATAACTGTGTCTGTTTGTAGTTATTGGACTGTTGTGCTTTTTGCTTAGTAGGTCAACATGCTGTCGTCTTATTAATTTGTGTCTGGGCCTATCACGCAAAGGCTGTTGCTTCACAGACGGTTTCAATCAGAGCAGTCAAACCAGCAAATAGGACATCCTGGTCAGAATTACTTTCTCAACCTCATTTTGAACTGTTGCTTTTTCAATCAGTCTTGGCAGATTTCATTATAAGGTATTTATTACAGCATGCATGTTTAACGTGACATAACAGCTTTATGTAAGAAAAGTGCACCTTCAATTGCAGAATACAGCCAGATACAAAAACAATCAAAGAAATAGCCTTAATCAAATATCACACTCCACAAGATAAAAATAGCTTCGGTACTTCTGCTAAAGTCTTCTTTTTTTTTTTTTCCTCCTTTTTGTATTCCTTATAATGATATTCCATAATAATTATGAATATCCACACCAGACCTCTCAGAATTTGAGCTGTGTGACAAGCTGACCTTTCCCTTCCCTGGTCAAAATGGACAAAATAATTCAAAGTAAATCTGAAGCAGCCCAAAATAGAAAAAAAAATTTTCTTTAAGCAAGCTCCCTCTCTGAGAAAGAAACCAAAGAACTTTTGAGTTTTTAGGTTTAAAACTTTAGAAGCAAATTTCAAAACAAAAAATCTTTCCAAAGAGAAACAGTAAAACATTTCATTTGGAAAACTTTGAAATGAAACATGTAGCTTTTCCAGAAAAAAAAAAAAAAAAGTAGAAAACTTTCAACCAAAATTATTCCCCAACTGTTGCATAAATTCTCAAGTAGTTCCAACTGAAACTGTGTCTGTATTTTTAAGTGAATGAAATACCCATCCAAAAAAAAATTTCCCAGCTTCTTCTTGTAGTCTTCCACTCTTTTCCTTTGGCTGTCCCAGGCAAAGGATTCCTCAGATCTCAGCAACCCCTTTTAGAGGTTAGCAGGTTAGATTTCAGCATGTTATATAAATTCTGTTAAGCTGAAGTCAAATTTGTCCCTGCAAAACCTTAAGATTTCCTTTCAATTAAATAAGAATTATTACTAGTAATATTTTTAATATCATAAATAATCAGTTTTTAAATCCTTAATAAGGCAAGTGTGCACGTATATGTCAGCTTGAAAAGGAAACAGGAACACAAAGATGATTGAAGATAACTTCTTTCTAGTTCTCTTTATGCTTAAGTGTTATTTTCAGTTGTTAACTAGGTTACTGGATATTGAATCTTGAAAACTGATAATAATAATGAAGACATATAGATGAGATATGTTTTGACCTTGCTGTGTGATTTTACATTTCTCAAAATATGATCTTGATGCAGTTCTATCTGAAATCCTAGCAGACGCAGTTTCTGCAGTAGTATCCGTACTAAGGACATCACTAAGTGAGTGAATTATTTTTTTAGGTATTGATTATGGAATATATTGAATGCATTATGTTTATTTGTAATGGAAGTAATTATGTCATTCAAATATAGAGAGGAATAAAAGTCTAACTAACCATTTTCTCTTAAATATGTGAGGTTGGACTTTAAACACCAAAACCTACATGGTATTCCTGTGCACATACAGTTCAGCGTTTTAGCCCTGGCTATATATGATGCAGGCACCTTTCCTCAGTGGCTGAGGAGGGATACAGATCTACACATCCGTACTGTCAATACAGGTATCAGGCTATTTAAGAAAATCCAGATCTCTGTTTTCTCATAGTTGATGTCAACAGGCAATCAAAAGACTCCAGCACAACTGGAGCTGAGGTTGCGTTACGGGTGCTGTCTTGCTCGTTAGCTACTGTGGATACTGTGGTTACATAATTGGCATCGTCTCAGCTTTTAGCTAGTGTGGTTACATTTAATGATGTTGCCTTGGTTGCTAGCTACTGGGCAGCTTTGGTGCCTTCTCAATTTATTATGAAGAGTTACTGATTTTGCTGGTCTTTGTCATTGCCAAGCTACTGGCAGGATACTGCCGTGGTCCACATCTTGGGATTTCTGCTCAGCCAGATGCCTGTTACTGCAACGTTTCCTTCATTTGGGCTTTCAGAATTCAGCCTGACATCAGTACACTGTTGATGGGTATAACGGGAATATGTAAGTTTATGAGGGATAGATGGTGTTTAGGAGTCTCAAAGGTATATACAGGAGTTGCACACCATTTTTTATTTATTTTTTTTAATTTCCTCAGGGAATGACCACACTCTAATCCCTGTGGCTTCTTTAAAGTGTAAGGAGTTCTACTATAACCGTTTTTGGTTACAGTAGAAACAGAGCTTTCTGTCGTAGCCTGTTTAATCCAAAACTTTCTGAATATTTAGCTCTCTAGACTGGACTTTTCAGGCAACTAGTCTGCAACCATTTTGCTAATTCGGGTGTTTCTGAGATAGAAGAAACCATCAGCTGGTCACTGAATAAAGAAGAGCTCTCAGGGAGAGTAGTGCACCATTCTGCCCACTGCCTTCCTGCAGCCACCTTCTTCGTGAGTGCTTTTTACGCAGATTTAAGAAACTGTTTCTTCTTTGAACATTCTGCAGCAACTCTGCAATCAATGGTCACGTCAGGGTGAACCAAGGAACAGAGAGATATGGGTTGAGGAAGCAACCTTTCTAGGATGTGAATTATGATAGGGCTTAATTTAGTAGTTACTAACTCAGAGCTATTCTCAAACCATTTTTCTTTCATAGGCACTTAGAGAAAAGAGGAGAAGGATGGCCAGATCAGAGGCAAGCATGCATGAATGCTTTTCAAAAGCAGAACTTTCTAACAGAGTGATGGTCACACAATTACATAGTTTCCCCACTTACTAGATATTTTCCCTATTTATTCTTTGATTTCATGTTAGAGCCTTATAAAAGAGTCTGCATCTGTGCTTCATTAGACTGTAAGTTCGGGGGGGGGGGGGGGGGGGGAGATCTTAAGTTGCNNTGAGGGGGGGGGGGCTGGGGTGAATATCTGAAGTGTTTCTCAAACTTCTCTGGATTCTCCCAGTGGGACTGGCAAAGGCAGTAGGCAAAAGATGGAAATGAAAGATTAGCAAAGACAGAACATCTCAAAGGAGATACTAATAAACACATGAAGTATAAGGTCTACTACAAAAAAAAACCTGCTGTGTTCCAACATTATTCTTAAATTTTTGCTTTTGAAAGCATCTGTTTCATTTAAAAAATAAAAACTGTTTTATTAAATGGATAAATCAGGTTTAAAAACACATAAAAAAGAACAAGGACAAAAGAAATGAGGACTGTTAACTCATGTAATTGTTGCTCTTACTTCAGGACCACATTGTATCCTAAGTATTCTCTTCTTCCTAGTTCAGTTCTCCATCATAAGACTCCCTTTCAGACACAGTATTTACTCCTTTAATTTATTTTTTTCTGTTCTTTCACGTATCTTCGTACTCATCTGACTAGGTTCTGACAACTGCTTCATGCCACATATCCTTGTTTTTCCTCTACCAGGATTCATATTTGCCAAATATCCTCTTTTTCCCTCCCACTTATTTCCTGGCCTGCTTTTCTCAGTGGCTGGAGTGCCAGTTAGCACTGCTTCTGTGTCCTCTTGCTCATTATGCACTTACTTTTTTCCATGTTCCCCTTGTGCTTCTCATTTTTTAAATTTAATATGGGGTTTATGAAATCACTGACAGCACGTCTTAGCACTTTCTTCATATTTTCTACTGAGAACAAGAGTCATAGTGTTTGTTTTTACAAAATATAACCATGATTAGTATGTTTAAAATTGACCAGTTGCCTCTTTATAGTAATCTTTTCCAAATGCCCATGTCGCTTAGTGTCCAGTTCTAAAATAAGGAACATAATGCTTTAAAAAAACAAAACAAAACAAAACAAAACAAAACAAAACAAACAAACAACAACAAAAGAACAAATTGTTGATGTCAGCTCTAAAATAATGAGTCAGTTTTTCTTTAGAATGTGAGATAAACTCAGAGGGCAAGTATATATATAACTTCTTCCAATTATTTGATATATTTACTGCAATAGGCAAGTACTGTCTGTCCTCTGCATATTTTAGTACAAAAGCTTCCTATGAAGCTCTCCATTATTGTGGAGCTGACATACAACCTTCTCACTCTTATGCAGTGGTGATAGACAAAAAGCAGTATGGGCTGGGTATACATGAAAGATTGCTAGTGTACACTGTCCGATATGTCACTGTCCAACAGCCCACTGGAATGAAACCTTATCTTGTGCAAATAAAATCAGAAGAAAGTATTCATGCAGAAGTCAATCTTATTACAATATAAAAATAAAAATGAATCTAAACAGCAAAGGAGTTAAAGACAGGTTATTAGGTACATTAGGTCATTTTGCCTTATCCCATTCAGCTGTGAAGCCCACCAGCCATATTTTAATAAAGAACCTAACTCTCCCTGTGGGTTAACATACCCTCTCTTGTCAAAGGTCATAATTCAACCAGAGATCTGTTGTCTATCCTGGATATTTGCCCACCCAAATGCAACATTCTCAGCATACTGGCCATGAAGAAAGAGTTTAATTCAAAAGGTGCTCACCAGCTACTGTCTCTAAGATGGTTTGTGTCAGTGCCTTGCCCTCCCCACACTCCTGTGGTCTTTTGTTTTTCCATTAACTGCATATGGAACTTCAGCTCTTGTAAGTCAAATGTCTGAAGTTGATTTCTCCTTCTCCCCAACGTGAAGAAAAATGAATAAAACCAGAAGAAAAACATGTACAAACAGCCAAAGTTAGAGTAATGCTAACTCACTGCCAGAAATGAGCCTTGGCTTCTATGATGCAAGGGTCTTTTAGACTATCGCAAAAGCACATGCAGGTCTCAATGCCCAAGGATATACGGGCCCAAGGAGGAGTAAATAGATACCTAAATATGAAGTTCACCATGTGTGCCAAAGTCTTCTATCAAAAATACTGTTTTGGTTCTTCAGTCACTTAATGGCATTGTACCCACATGCTTTTGCACACAAGTGATGGTGAAGGCCACTCTGAGCTCTAGACAGGGAACAGGCTGGTGTAAAGCTTGTTCAGCTATCCCAACAGTAAACTACTGTCACTGTGGTTACATGCAGCCAAGGCATCCCTCTCCAGAAGCAGGAGTAAACCCAGTGAGGTTCATGGTGTAACTGAGATGCTAAAGGCAGCTCTGTAGGTTGCTGTTAAATTCTACTGTCTGATGGAACCTTGACAAAGCCCAAACTTCTGCCCAAGCTTCATCTCTTAGCACAACAAAAATGCAAAAGGAAAGACCTTTCCTAGCATGATCAGTTCCCTATCCTGTTTTTAAATATGAATTACTAGTCACCGTTGGGGATGAGACTTAGCTAGTTTGATTTGTGCTCTAATCCACTGCAACTGTTCTTATGTTATAAAGTGTAAGCAAGAGGAAAAATCTGGTCCAGTGAGCCCACAGCTTTTAGCCTTCTGACTTTAAACAGGAGTACAGAGCAGTGATATTGTTTTCATTAACTCTAGCACTAAGCTGGCCTTCTGGGTCCAATCTAAAGCTGCTATGAAAAGAATTAATTATTTTACCAAGCTCTCAGTTTTGAGGAATGGAGATTACATAATTCCAGCCTGGCCTCCTTAATTATTTTAATACAGGAATGTTACTTGCCCACAGTCTGTCTCCTATTGTCCAGTGCAATGTTACACAAACTAAAAAGTAATTGGGAAAAATAAAAGCCTATGTTTATTATCTAATTACCAAGAAAAACTGAGCAGCAAAGTTTGGACTTTTCCCATGTTAAGCTATATTGGCACCCAAAAGTTAATCTAATTAGGCTAATGAATTTTTTGGTACTTTCCTTCACTGGCGCCAGAGGGTAGAAGACGGGAGGGCACTGTGCCTCCTACCTGCAAACCCTGCCAGCTGAGGGAGATTCCTCTGGGCAGAGAGAAGGACACGCAGCCAGCTTCTGCTGCTTCTCTGAGGGCCAACCTCCTGCTAGCACGACACCAGGGCACCGGCACAACCTGGCTGGCAAGCACATGGCCGCTCTTCCACTCGGATGCAAATCCAGGGCGGCGAACCAGGCGCAATTCTGCACCCAGGGAGGCACCCCTCACCAGCTTCAGGGTGTTCACAGAGCCCTGTCATGAGCTGTGCAGAGGAAGACGGCTGCTGCTGGCGCAGCCGACCCACCCACTGGGCAGAAACCGCAGCACGGCCGTGACAAATATGCTTTTCCTCAAACTAGGTTATCGGGAAAACATGGACATTTCTGGACAGTTTATTCTCTTGATTTGCAGATTGCTCAATATGAAAACATTTCTGATCCTACACAATCCACGTTCCAAAAAATTGAGGGGGGGGGGGGAAGAAGTATGGAAATAATGGCATAAAAACTTACGCACTACTAAGCCTCCAAAACAAATTTAAAACACATGTATTTTTTAAAGTAATTTTCTTCTACAGATTGGACCATATTCAAGTCATTGCTTAATTTTTGCCAAACCAGAAAAAAATATGCCAAATACAGAGCTTTGATGAATGTGCAGGTGATGTCATGTCAAAAAGTCCGGGGACATTTAAGGGGGGAAAACAATTCATGATTTCACCTCTGAATGAGAACAGTCTGCTGTTTATTCAGACTTGATGCTTGAAAACAATACTAATCTGGCCTACAGAAAACAAGATAATTTTATTTATTTCAACAAAAGAACTGTTTATACCTAAACAAAGCTGTAACATTTTTTCCTTTCATATTGACTGTGAAATATGAAAACATCCTTGCAGTAACCCCCTAAAATGGTCCTTCTTTAGTCATTGCAACATTCTGCTCTTTTCTGCCTTTGTAGATTACTCTTCAGTACATGACCTGTGTCTACTCAGAAAGAAGAATATGAAAATGGAGATATGATCTGCAGATCTTAGAACAGAGTTTTGTCCTCAGGAAAATGAAAAAGATAAGAACAAAACAAGAACTCGCCTGTCCTTCTGTTGCCTTGGTGATCGTCATTTCCAACTTTCCTCCTTTTTGGCCAGCATACAGATGAGCATGTGAAAGCCAAACATATCCTTCTCTGTGTTCCTAAATGTGTCCGTATTACTTTTATGGACAGAGATTTGAGGGACATGGGCCATGCCACTGTTTTCTCTGTACAGTGGACAGAACACAGAGTGGGTGTTAGGAATGATCACCCAGCCACCATACCTGATTTCCAGAGTTGGCACCTTCCATGCAAACAGGGAGAGGTGGTTTGTTCTGCCGTGTTCTTCCAAGGTATTCGCTTATTCAGCCACCATCTAGTTTTGCATCACTGAAAAAGAAATCTAAAGCTATGGAGTAGTTATTGGCATTTATTGAAAATAGCATAGCCAGAAATGAACTCCCGATCATTTCTTTAAACTTGAGCAGTATTACCTGCCCACACATTCAAGCACAATAGCCAGAGTCATCTATCTTTCTTTCCTCTCACTGACCTCATATAGCTTTATACCTGTCTCTATATTTTCCTATTTTGTGTCTAATCAGGCTCCCTGTTTCACCATGTGGTGCTGGAGCTTGCCTTTCTTCCCCTGTTCCTGGTGTGCCTCTGCACCTGTTCCCACAGCAGCTCCACCTTTGCGGACCATTTACCAGATTCCCCACATAGACACTTTCAAGGCAACCCTAAATGTAGTCTGCCTGCTGCTTCCAATTCTCCTAGGAATGTATGATATCTTGGGGAGCAGGTGATATTCTTTGCACTTATTTTATCTTTTTAGCTACTTCTGTTTATACTAAATTAAGTTCAAGTATATCCCCAGTGGGTTTCTCTATACAAAGAATGCATATGTTTACTTCTTTCCTCCCACACTGTCACTTTCGGCTCTGTGCCAGTTATCTGAGAACAGTAACACTAGGAAGACATCCCAGGTCAGCAAATCTTGGCCTCTGAAACTACTGGCAACATATTTATATCTTTATGTTCTATAAAGTGATTATGCAAGAGGATAAGGAAGAAAAACTAAGAACACCCATATTCAAGACAGAGCTGAGACAATATCGGTAATCTCGAAGTGCTGGAATTTAACAGTTTTGAGTGGGCTTAGGAACATAGTAGGTACTTGAGAAAGCAGATACTGAGAGAGCACTTTAAGAATACTCTCCCACCAGTTATTCTGGGATGATTTCTTTAAAGAGCAAAAAAAAAAATCCTAGATAACAGGACTGAAAGAGAGGTCATTTAGTCTATTCCTGTAGGAGGATCAGCTGTACCTAAACCAAGAATGATGTGGAGGATCTTCTAAGCTCGTGGCAAACATTAAATCTGATATATTTCTATCTGAGGCTTTCACCCCAAAGCTCACCTACTGATGGGCCCCAAGTGTGTCTATCTGAGTTTCAAGAGCCCACAGTTTGTTTGGTCTAACAGTGATTGAATGCAATGATCTCCTGAATCTGTTAGTTTACACAGCAGTTCATCCAGGCGTTCCCTGGCAAAAGGTGTAAAGACAGACAACTTTTCCTCTTCACTTGGAGGGGAAGGAGAATTATGAAGAGGTTGGTGATGGGGAGATGGAAGGAGATTTACTTTTGTACTACAAGGGAGCTGATGACAACCTGGATACCTCTGTGTTTGCAATTGTGCATCTAGTAGTTCAGAAGATATTTAATTTTCAGAGCGCCCAGCATCAGAGCAGCTGGGATCCTGTTTAGAAAATTAACCACCCTAAAAGGTGACATCGGGCAGCTGTTGCTGCCTGAAGAAACATTCGCTACCATCTTGTCATTTCATCAGACGGAATGACAAAGTAAAACAAATAAAGAAAATAACCATCCTTAAACTAAACAAACAACCTAACATTGCACCCAGACACTGCCTCCAGCAGATTGTCGAGAAGAAAAACATATGCAAGCAGAGCCACTTGGCTGAGAAAGTCATGCTGCCAGGCTTGAAGGTTCAGCGCCACAAAACCTGCTCTGCACTCATGGTGGGGTGGAGCAGCAGGGAGGGATCTTTAAAAAACTAGGCTGAAGAGGCTCATCAAGATAAAATAGACCAAACGCTGCTGTAAGTTTTAGCTAAACTGTAAGACTAGTGTCACAGCAACTCAAACCACTTGTGGAAGAGGAAGACTTTGCATCAGGTGTGCCTCCAGAGACATAGGAGCTGCTAGCAGAACAGGCACAGTAGACGGAGATGGCTTCTGTGACGGTGGCATTAAAAAGCTGTAGTTTACTATGCAGGGATGCACAGAAAATAAATGACTGTAGCGCAGTCCCCAAGGAGTTTTTTCTCCTTTAGAGCACACACACACAAAACCAGTATTTAAAAACTTTAGCCCTTTTACCCTCATTATTTACTGTCAATTATTCCATGTTAAAACATATGTGATTGTTATGTCATGTCTTTTGCTCATTAAATAATGACCATGCTCAGTGTCTTGCACCTAACAATTTGCAGAATTCATTGGGTTTGGCTGTGTGATTTATCTGATGTTACCATCATCCTTCCTTTGCTTGCACAATCCTCAAAAAAATGAAGGTCTTTCAAAACAGGTTCACATAAACTTCCAATATGACCACATGGTTAAGTCACACAGTGATGAATTCCTTCTCCAAGGATGCTTCTGCAAATAAAATTTCACTCAAAAATGCTTGCAAGAAAAAGAGAAAAGGGAATGAGTCAGAATGAAGTTTGCACCTTTGAGTCAAATAGATATTCATAAGCAACATTCACCTAGCTCTGTCCAACCACATCCCCATTTTAGCAAAAGGCTTCCACATTCTCCCAGTGCCAGCAAATACTTTCTGCAGTTCTCAAAGGGCTTCTGCCTTTTATTTTGCATACAGTTTCTGTCTCATTTAGGCATTCCTTGCCAGCTTTTTAACACAATAAGTAACTTGTGCAGGAAAATTCTTCTTGTTAAAACTGTCACGATGCAAATTAAATGATAAGTGGTATAAATGAAATGTAAATATTTGAATAAATAAAACCCTTTTCTAGATAGATTGATTCAAAAATCACTACATAAGACTCCTCTCAAAACAGGAGGACAAACTGTCCTTTAAAGGTCAGTGTATTTGAAATTGAACAATGGAAAGTTTGGAGCAACATCTGAGCTCTGCTGTTCTAGCCTAGCTACAAATAGGTGCTGTAGAATTGGTTTAAAAGTAAAGATGAGCTGACAACAATGCAAAAGCCTGATAAGTAAGTATAATGTTAGCTAATGTGGGGGAAAGAAAAAAGGGAACCCCCACCTCTATGCAACTGCTATGTTGCAACACTGATCAGCCTCTGAAGCCGATCATTCTCTAGCCAAGAAAAAATACTTTCCTGATTTGTTACTTTTGTTGTGTTTGTCTTTCCTACCTCATTTAAAATTCTTGCTGTTAGAAACAAACTTGTAAATATTTACAAAATGAATCATACTAAACAGCAGAAGAGATTAGAGAAATGCTTTGGTACTAAAACAACGTGTTTCACATAGCCTGATTGTATAATTCAATTATATATTTCAGGGAAGATATGTAAATACAAATAGTGAAATATGATCCAGTTTTACAAGGTCATATTTCAAACAATACAAATCAAATCCAAATGAAGTTCTATTTTCTGTTTATTGTGGTGAAACTGAATTTAATAAATATATTAGCACCTGGAGATATTTGGTTATTTCTAAATAACAATGTTAAAATATTCATAAATCAAAATGTTTGAGTGTGGACAAGAAGTATACATTTGGCTTTTGGGAGCTTTTGCTACTGAGATTTATTTTGTTTGATCATTCATAACACCTACTTCTTTTCACATAAACACATGTAAAACTTGTGTTAACTATTAAGAAAAAAACAGTGCTCTTTTTGTTAGTTAATGGTTTATCAATACTGCGGTAATAACGAAAACCATAAGAAACAAGGCTGCACCACATTTGTAGGTAATTAGTCTGTGGTTTATTTCTGTATAAACCGCATTTGCAATTTATTGAAAAGCAAAGTGGTTTATAAACAAAAATTACTCACATTGTATGCCATCATAAAAAGACTATCTCTTGTAACACCAGAACAAAGGCGTGCAGACCACTTTGCTCATTAAAAAAAAAAAGCATTGACACCAAAAGTATATCATTTCTAAAGAGCTGAAAGATAAGTAGAAAACAGGAAGAGTTTCTCCTGTGCAAAGCACTTAGTACCGCTAAGGAGATTAAATATTTTATGTAATAAAGATACAATGTTCCTCATGCTAAATCACATCAGATGTTATCACAGATAAATCATTTTCAAGAGGACAATAAAAGGACGGAGGAGCCTAATGAAACTGTAATTTGTGGAACATCCAGTTTAGCATAACAGCAAGTCTCAACAGTTCCCTGTCCACGGAAATAGCAAAAAAAAACAGGGGGACGGGCACCAGTCACCTGCCTATGCAGAGGACATCCAGCAGCCACTGAAACAGAGAGATTAGAACAAAAATGAGCTGTACGGGAAACTGGGGATGGAAACCTCTCAAGTATGATGCAGTGACCACACCAGAACCTTTTACAGAAATCCAGTCTACTTATTTCTTTGTTGGTACTACTCAGAGAAAAACAGTTCCTTGCTCACCTCATTCATCCTAAAATTATTTGTTTCCTAGAGTTATGTAGCTATTGGTTGAGCTTTTTCAAATTAAACAAAATGATGGGGGTTAATAGAGTAGATTCACACTGGTTTGAAAGACTCCAAGTCTGCAATAATAATTAAGGTATAGTAGTACCCTGACACTGTTAAAAAATGATAGATCCAGATGAAATGATACTTCATCACCATTAACAAGACCATGCTGTGATCCAGTGCAGTTAGCAGCTGGCTAACAAGACTGTTCTGATCATGTAAGTAAAACTTAAAATGTAAAAAATAAATTGTAAGTAAAAGCTAATGCCAAGTAAGGCAGTCCCAACAGAAAGTGTGAATGAACTGGACATACGAGAAGCAGTGAAAATTCAAGAACAGATTCACATTTTCATTCCTGCCCTAAGGCCTTCTTGGCTGAATGTGATGCAATACAGGAGCACTACGTTTTGGCCCTGCCAGTGCCTTCTGACTGCTTTTTACTAAAAATGATTTGCTTGTCTGATGCCAACTCCTAAGCACCAGTCTAGGCACCTAAACAAGTGCTAAAATCCCATCTCTCTTGCATTTTTAACATAAATCCAACATAGGTGGTTGAGGCCACAGTTCTCTCAGAAGTCAACAGGGGGTGAAGAGTGCTCCTCTTCGGAGAAGTTTGTGGTTCAGCCCCTGAAGAACTGACTAATGGTCTGGAAGGATTTAGCTCTCCCCACAGACTGAGAGAGCAATTCTGGTAACAAGTCTCCAGGCTTAGTTATGTCCCCATGATATGAAAGTCTGCTTCTTTTTCCGCAGCTGCAACATGGGAGTAGTCACATATTTATTGTATTTCATCGGACTCTTGTGAGGGAATTAGTTTAGGTCACTTTTCAGAACACTCAGTATTTATTAAGTCTGCTCCCACCAGCAGGTATTAATTACTCTTTTATTTTGTAAATAATCTGTAGAGTTCTCTTTCAGCTCCAAAGAAAGGAGCCTGTTAGTAGCTTCAGAAATGTCTCGCTAAGCCTCCAGTTATTTGTGTCTGTCAGCTTCTCCAAGTTGGAAATGGAAGAGCTGCATTAAACATCCCTATTAACTTTCCAACATGTGACTCAAAGCAATTCCTCTGTCTTTGATTAGTTAGAAGTACATCTGCAAAGCTGAGTTTACAATACACCACATAATCTCAAATGCAGATCTTATTCTGTCATCTGGACCATACGTGTTAGTGTCAACAACAGCAATAAACAATACAAGACACAGCTCACATAAACATTTCAGAAATCATAAGCTTAATCATTGTTCAGAAGTTGGACCAAGCTATGACTAACCTCTTCAGCACTATAAGCCCTTGGCTTACTGACTTTGAAATATGTCCAGAAGAAAGTGTATCCAAAACCTGAACCTGGAGATGAAAGAGAATTCATGTGGCATAACAATGATGCGAACAGCAATAAACAACTTTAAAAGCTGGTCAACTATGAAACTGACGTTGCGTTGAAGCCTGAATGGCAAGCTCGACTAGCACTAGAAACACTATTACTCTTTCAGGATAAGACCACTTATTATTTCATTTTATTAGATACTTCTTTTCCAGTTCACTGAAGACTCTGTGACCAGCTATGCTGCTGTCCCTCAATCTTTGGGTTTCCAAAGGGATTCTGGCAAACATCAGTGGAGTGGATAAAATTGAATAAGAGTTGAACATGGGGGTAGGATGACCTGCAGCTACAATCAATGGAAACATTTGCTGAAAGCAGAGCCTAGAAAATAGAAAATGTAAAGCTGGTCTACATACAAATGTGAGGTTTTCACACACAAGTGCCAGTGTGACTCATGACAGCATGAGTCAGAGGCAGAGCACTTCCAGCTCCCGAGGCCAGGTGGATTCTCCATGCATTCCTACTTGTGTCCTACTTGCATTCCTACTTCCCTCCGTTCTATGACTTCCAAGCAAGAAAACATGGATGCACTGGAAAAGAGAGAACCACAGCATGTTCTCCGGTCTGAGGTCAGTCTAGACATGTCTTTTGATTATTTTTAGGCTTTTGGTAAAAGACAGGAAGTAAGAGGATGTTCTGGGGTTTCAGATAATAGACTGGACTAATGAAAAATTGATTCCCCTTTTTTTCCATACATAGTCATTAGGTCAGAGATGACTAAATTCTAATATTTCAGATCTAGCTTCTGTGAGAATGAAAAGGTTCTTACGTGGTGTTTCAGAAAAAACCCACACCAAGCAGGTATTTCTGTAGCTTTATTCCTCAATCGGAAGCATGACAGTCATCAAAGATATATACTCTATCACACCATACATAACACTGCACGTACTTGGAACAATCACCTACCAAAAATAGCTCTCCATACTTGGAAAGGCAGGGAGGAAACAACCTGTATGAAAGACAGAAAAAAAAATTTTAGACTCCTGGATATCAGTAAGCATCTCCATTTCCTCCTTTGGGCATGGCATAATGGTCATTGACTTGAGGAAAGCTAGGAATTATTGCCAGTAGGGAGAATTCTGCCTGTTGTTTTTGTTTTCTTAAGAAAGTAGCAAGTATGGAAATTGTCCAAAATAACTCCCAGAATAATATCTTTTTGTAGTCTATAGTCTGAGTCATAAAATGCGGTCCCAAAATGCAGTTGCCCACAAGGCCTAGTTAGTGTAAGGAGGGAAAGGTAGCCCTCAGTTATTTCATTATCTAATCCCTGAACTAGTGAGGCTCAAAATGACCCCCAAGATCCCCTAGATGAGCTAATATTTTGCACCAGTATCCAGATATTGACAGGTGAGCACAGTTTCCCCAGGTGATCTTTTACTGTCTAGACTCACTATTATTATTTAGACTACTTAGTGTCTCTCACTGCTTTGAGTAGATATCAAAAAAGAGCTAAATTAACCATCATATGTTGACTCAGATTTCAGTGATTATGGTTCAGTAACCTAACAGAAAATCATTGTGCATGGGTGCTATATTTAAGAAAACGCTATCTTAGGGAGACAAGCATACTTGTCTTTCTCTGTATAAAGCTGCAAATCCATTCCTTCCACAGCCCATTCTGCTTGATACTCTTGTTATGCCCCTCCCTAAACCTTCAGTTAGACTCAGGGTTATCAAAGATTTGTTATTTTAAGGAGCTAAGTAGTAACCTATGCAAACTGGCAAAAGCCACAAAGTGCTCTTAGTGCCTGGAGTCAGAAAACAGCGTGCAGGGCCTCATTTGGCCCAAGATAATGATGTAACATAACTGAAGCTGAACTCCTAGGTACTTTGTGTTATAAAGCTCCAGCTTTAAACAGGAAAGACACTGAGAATACTGCAGGTTTAAGCATTAATGAATACTACATAGCCAGTTATCAAACTGATATTTGTGTGTATTTCCTGAAAAGCGGAAAAGTGCCTATTCTGTGTTCTGCTACCTTCCCATGCAGAGTCAAGAGTGACTGCTGTTTTGTGTATTTATGAAACATATGCTACTTAACATTGTTAGTACAGAAGTTTCCAAGAGCAGAAAAGTTTATGAGATTTTTTAGTACCTTCCCAAACAAGAAGCCCAAGGAAGCTGCAAGGCTCAAGTGCAGTAGAATGCCATTGGCAACATCTGCCCACAAGGCACAGCATGACAATGAAAGATACCAAGCAAGGCAAAGAAAACACTGCATTTGACTTTATTGGCTGCCTTTCCTATGAGATGAGAGAAAGAGTACTTGGAAATATACATATCACATTTTTCCCTGAGTAAAAAAAACAGAGGTTTAAATTGATCTTGAAATAGTTGCATCAGATTAATTCAACTGAGAAATTCCCTTGGGTATATCCAGGATTTAGTGTCCTTTTCTTTCCTCACCAAAAGTTGCAAGCCACTAGAATATGGACGACTGGAAGCATCAGATGGTTATGATAAAGGTAAGGAATTAAAATAATTTCTCCAAAACTGCTATTTTGAGAATAAAGCCAAAAATCACCAATCTGTGAAGTCACCCATAGCAAGCAATCATCACTAATCAACACAAAATCATTGTCCACGTGTTTTCTGAAGCAAGATGGCTCAGCACAACAGTTTTATCATGAGATTATAATAAAAAGTGATAGCTAGCATGTTTCTATGAAAGACGATGGAGATTACAGAGACTGATTGCTTTAAACAATACCTGTTAGTTGAACAGATTGCTAATTCTTCCAGGGTAGGCTGATTTATGAGCTTTTGATCCAATTAAAAATTGGGCGGGTGATTTTTTTCTGGCTTTTTCTCAGGCAAAGATGTGATAGAATACATTCAGTATTTAAGGAGTACACCAAAGAAGGAGTAAGTAAACAAAATGTTTTACACTGGTGTAAATTCATGGATGTGAATGGAATTACTCTTTAGATAGACAGTAGACTTCGGTGGAATGACTATGCATTTATATGTACCACTTTGTTGGAACAAAGGCATGAAACTTCCATATGTGTTCCAAATATATTTGTCTCAAAAACACCACACAGTTTCTCTCATTACAAACATACAGTTTCTATTACTAAAATGCTTAGGAGCCCCAGTCATGGACCAAGACCCTCTTTTGCTAGGAGCTGTACAGACCTTTAAAAAGAAAGTAATCCCTGTCTCTGCAGTGTGAGACAAGAAGAGGACAGGAAAGGAGAAAGACATAAAAAATGGCAAGATGCACAATAGTCTCAGCATATCAGCAGCCTAACCATCATCAAGAGGCCTACATTCCACTTTTTGTTTGGCTGATTTCCCTTTTCTTGGTGTTATAGCAAAGTAGAATTTAGAGGTATATATATACACTACCTAGCCAAAGATAGACATAAGTTAAGGCAAACAACAGTTGACTTTACTGAGTAATCCAACTTGGTACTGTATCACTCCAAAAACCTGACAAAAGTACCAAAGATAAATAATATCATTTTCAGGAAAGGAATATATATGGTTGGTGGTGGAGTGTGGTTTGAACAGAGTGATTTAGGATCGTGAACAAAGACAGACTGAACTAAATATCCATGCTGTTAATGCATGAAGACTTAAAAAAGCAGAAGGTCATGTGTTTATGGAATACATTAGAAATGATAAGATTAATATGAGAAAATAAAAAGATAATGCAGAAATAATACTGTCTCAAATTTTTCAGAGGGAGTTTTAGAAAAGTATAAGGCATTCAAAATATCTAGAAATAAATGGTTCATTTTAAATCATTTCTGTTTTATTTGTATAGGTTATAAATTATTTTAGTTTTCCTGTGCTGATGATATGACTCATGCTGATAGCATGGAAAGTTTTAATTTCAATGAGTATGATCAGGCCTTGAGCAGGCAATGATGTGCCTTATTTTTTAATCATATGGGTTCAGCACTGAACAGAATCAAAACTACAATACAGAATTGATTCATTGACCTATTTACATCTTAGGCACTTTTGGAGTCTCCACATCTGATTACAGACTTGCTTTAACAATCTGTTCTCACTTACAATTACCCATCACCAGATTGCCTATGTGCTGCAGGCTTTATGTAACAAGATGATCTAACTTCTTTGGGCAAATATTTTCTTGAAGAAAGTTTACAATTTTGACAAGACCTTGAAAATATTTATGCATGAAAGCTACTGCTCATTCTCACCAAATCATTTATTATTGTCATTGTCAAGTCCACAAATAAATAACTGAATTCTTACTAACCTGTAGAGGCAAAAAAAAAAAAAAAAAAAAAAAAAATTTCAAATCTAGGCAACTGACTGAGTAAGGCCACACAGGTCTGGTATGAAAGTCTGTCATGCATGTTTCTTGTTGCCTATGCTGTCATCAAAGATCTATCCTTTACAACCCGGTAGGTGATGTAGCGAAGGGGATTTCAAGCCACGTGAGATGTATCTGCAACAGCTCATAAGGCTAGGTCATTTCTAAACACTCTGATTATGTCAAAAAATTTTATTTGCAATGAGTGTTATGGCATCTACAGTAGTTTGACTCCTTTGTTATGTATTTTTCTTGCACAGTTCTGGACACAGAAGAAAAGCAGATGGCTGCAAGCATAATCTGTCACCACAACTGCTTGTCTCACAAACACCATTTAAAACTTACTTATATCTAGTTCTCGATAAAGTACTAAAAATATCTTGTTGGGTCTAGCCTGCCTTTGGCAGAGAATATTCACAAAAGTGATGTGAATATTTTATTATTATTACTTTAATTTAATTAATTTTATGAATTTACAGAAAAGGCAACAGATGCTTGTATTAACCACCTATTAAAATATTAAATAACACGGCAAAGTGCTGTCAAGCACAACACAAGTTACTTTTTCCTCAATCCCCAGTGTTCAACAGCTAGAATAGCATTTTCAGTTGGTTCATCTGTTTAAATGCATAGACGATCTAAATCATGATCTGATATTAAAAGAAATCATAGAGTATAACCAAGGGACTGCACGTAATTAGAACTCCCCTTAGTCCTCTTCTGTGGTATAGCATAATGGAGTTGAAAACTGAGCATGACTGGTAGGCTAACAAGTATGGGCTTTCTCAAAGCGCAGGTGGGAGAAGGAAGTCTGTCAACTGAAGACCTCTCACAAAGCTCTCTTTAATAATAAAGCATTTCCTTCTTACCAACGCAACATCATCCTGAACATCTCCCTTCATTTTACATGAGGTTAAGGGTCAAATGCAATCACCAAAATAGAGGCGGTTAGCTATTTTTCAACAAATATATATATATATATATATATATATATTCAAAAACTGAGCCTTCAAAAGAAGGCTATCACACACACCTGCAAAAAAATGTAGGGAAAAAAAAATCAGAAATGCTGAAAAGACTTCTTCTGGCATTTTCTAAAATAAATACGGTTTCTCTGTTCAACACACATTTCATAATTTCCAATACCTATAAACAGAATAGTCCTAGAATCATATAGAGGTTGGAAAGAAGATCAGGAGATCTGCAGTGCCACTGCCTGTTTAAAGCAGCATCAGTGAGGAGGCCAGACTATGTGGCCCTGGTCTTTCTCCAGCCCAGTCTTGAAAACCTCCAAGGATGCCACACAACCTCTCAGGGAAACCTGCTCCACTCTGGACTGTCCCCATGTGGAAAAAGGTTTCCCTAGTCTGAAATTCTCTAAGTTCAACATATGCACATTGTCTCTTGTTCTGCTGCTATGCCCTGCTGCCAGAGAGCCTGGCTCCATCTTCTCAATAACCTACTCATAGGCAGGGGAAGGGGCTCAGCCTTCCCAGGTGCACAACTTTGCATTTTATTCCTGATACACCTGTGTTTTATCCTGAGTATAACAAAAAAAAGGATTGGATGATACTGTCTTTAAAGACCCAGAAGCTTTCTTAAGCTCCTTGGCCCTTCAGAGCTGCCTCTCGTTGGATCCCTCCTACCAGTGATATGAACAAGCTGAAGACTGCTACTGACTTTCCTCACTTCCTTCAGGATAGGATAGGATAGAATAGAACAGAACAGAATAGAATAGCTCAGTTGGAAGGGACGTACAGAGACCATCTAGTCCAACTCCTTGACCACTTCACAGCCACTTCACAGCCTAACCAAAAGTTAAAGCATATTAATGAGGGCATTATCCAAATGCCTCTTGAACACTGACAGGCATGGGGCATCAACCAACTCTCTAGGAAGCCTGTTCCAGTGTTTGACCACCCTCATAGTAAGACTTACACAACTGTAATTTGTTCAATCCTTCCCACAGGATGCTGTCCTGCGTGGGCTTCCCACAGGCTGCAGCTCTTCCAGAACTGCTCCCATATGGGTCCGTACCACGGGGCGCATCCCTCAGGACCAAACTGCTCCAACATGGCTCCCCCACGGGCGGCCACTCCAG
>VXAA01002328.1:253775-277239 GCA_013399115.1 Anseranas semipalmata
CTGGAACTGGCTCTTATCTAACATGGGTCAGCTTCTGGGCTCTGCTCACAGAGGCCACCCCTGCAGCCCCCCTGCTACCAAACCCTTGCCACGTAAACATCATACAATCATGACCTACATTATTTCATGGTTGCTACTGGCAGGCATTAATTGCCATGTTCCCAAAGACATCCTCTCTGTTATTGAATAGGAGATCCAGCTGTGCCTCACATTTGTTGGCCAAACCATTATCCTTATCAAGAAGTTACCACTTATATTCTCCAGAAGTCTTCTCAACTTGTTGCATCACACATGTTACTCTTCCAGCAGATGTCGGGGAAGTTAAAGTTACCCCCATAAACGAGGTTTGTGATATAGAGATTTCCTCCAGTTGTTTAAAGATTTTTTTGACTTCCTCATCCTAGTTGGGTAAAAAGACAAAACATAACAAACTGCTCTAAGAATTACAGAAATGTTTTGATTGATCACAGTAAACTTTCTGACTGGTTTTGTATGCTTTTTAGATTTCAGCCTTTCATCCTAATTCAGATCAACAAGTTTATTTTAAAATCTTGAATTATTTCCTAGGACAAAAAAAAAAAAAAAGGAACTAATAAACAAAAGCCCAACAGCCTATCTCTTTTGTTTTCTCAATACATATTGAAGAGCAGACTCCAGAGCAGTTCCCTGAAGAGAACTGAAAAAAGCCATGGAAAGAGCCAGAGAAGAAAGTCTTTGAAAATGGAGTAATGCCCTGACAGCAGCCTCATTTTTTTCTCATGTGGAAACTTTTCTTCAGGGTTAATTACCTTTTCTGCATCACACTGCTCTTTACTACATAAATAACAGGTTTATACTCTTCATAACCTCAGCTGTTTTTTCTTTCCTAATGACCAATATAATATTAGGAAATGTCTACTACATATTTTACTTGTCTGGGTTTCTGTTTGCCAGTTGGTATGTAGGGAAGTATAAATATCCTAAAAGAGGACTGAGAGAGGACTAGCAAGAGAAATCTGGCCACAAGAGAGGAAATAACCAAAGAGGCCAGGTCTGTTCTACGTACTGGACTCCTTTCTGCAGCTGGCAAAACATTAGAAAATAAACATTGTTTCCTGATATTTTAATTTCCCATTGGAGTTTACTATGGTAAGCTTTGCTTTTGGGTAAGATACATTTTGAAGATTTATTTGCTCTGTATAGCCAGAACATGAAATTGTTAGGAAAAAACCCTCACACATGCTGATTGGGAAAGTTTCCCTTTCTTCATGTTCGAATGACCCGGGAAGTCCTGTCATCACCACTGCGAAGAAACTGCGTCCCTGCATAGCAAGATACATGTACTGGATACGTTACCACCAGCCCCAGTACTGAACTTTGGAGAACCAAATCAACCGTCACATACTGATAGGAACATTGATATGAATTGAAACTAAGTTTGTCTGAATAATACAAGACAGATGTGTGCTCACTGTTACCCAACTAATCCTAGCCATCTCAACAGCATGTGGCAAACACCTGCTAAGGCCTGGCTGTGTCTTGGATGTGCTCCTAGTCACTGGAGGAAACTTCTTGTAGCATCCTGTGGTAAACTAAAGAGCATAGTGACAAGATGTTCATCTCGAATTACATAGAGACCTTGCCTCTTCCAGTTGCAAACTGCCTGTTGTTCTTTTGTTTGTTTTTGTTTTTTTTTTTTTTTTAATACACACTGAAGATTCAAGCAGTGTTCAACACTTTTCAAAAGCAAATTTCCTTCATACACAGAAGCACTGAAAAAGCCTTTTTCTTCATGACACCTGATGCTCAAGAGTGCTAAGGAATGAGGTCTTACCCATTCCTAGGAGGACAGACCCATTCAATTGCACTATAGCCCAGCAGTACTATATTAAAAAGGACAGACCTCTGAACCCAGCAGAAGTAATAACAACCTGCCTCCTTCCCTCCCTCCCTCTCACACCCTCCACTTCAAGCGTAGCACTTCAGTCTTTTCTTCCCATTGTCCTTTTGGATGTTTTTGTGAACACAGGCAAAAGCCATCATTCTGAATTTATGCATCACAGATTTATTTTGCCCATTGAGGACATCTGAGTAGCTATTACTTCATCAAAGTAAGGGTGGGATGAGAGGATTTTTGGATTAACTGCAAAGAATGAAGAGTTTGCAATGCACAATACCCAAAATGGAAACAAACCTGTCCCCAAATAGCACATTTTGTACAATAGATTAACTGCAATTACCGTTGTCTTTGAAGTATAGAAAAAATACTGAGAAAATGTCAGATTGTTCCACATTGAGACATGATGGGATTTACCTCTTCTGAGAGGCCTGTAATGTATCTGCAGAACTTTCCAAGGGCTGACTAATAATGTCTTCTAAATGTTCATCCATTTCACTGGCAAGTCCGTAAGTTTTTATTTTCAAACCTTTCTAGTAGTACAACATTTCAGTACTCCATTTGATTTTATAATCAGATAATTTCCTGCATTTTCCATTGTAGTCCTGCAAAAGAAGAAACAAGGAACATAAAAGAAAAGAAAAGAAAAGAAAAGAAAAGAAAAGAAAAGAAAAGAAAAGAAAAGAAAAGAAAAGAAAAGAAAAGAAAAGAAAAGAAAAGAAAAGAAAAGAAAAGAAAAGAAAAGAAAAGAAAAGAAAAGAAAAGAAAAAAGGAAAAGCAGGGAACCACATGCACGAAGTAGAAGTGCTTGTTTTGCAAATAGAAATGCAAACCCTGGAGACCTTCATTTTCCTACCAAACACAATTTTTATGCTAGCGAAACTGTATGTGCTTCAGTAAAATTGTTTGCAATTGAAATGCACAGGAGAGGAGAATCAGAGTATCACTCACTGCTCATCCTTTTGATCTCCAAGTATTTCTTTATATACTCAATTTATTGAAGTGCAAGCTCAAGGAAAAGTCAACTAATAATATACCCAAACAAGGAACACAATTTCACATATATAACAAGCCATATAAGACAAAGACTTATGCAACTGTAATTTGTGCAGTATATGTTCTTCACATATTCATCACATCTTCAAATATTTTTCTAATTCTATCCTGAGATTGTCACTTTTCCATATACGTTGGCATAATACAGTGACTTTCATCATTCAGTAGAGACATCCATGCTTTGCAGGATGGTCATCAACCACAGGCCATTTCTACTTTGGTTTGTGATAAATCTGTGTGGGACTACTGGAACAGGCAGTTTGAATGGTAGACTTCATCTTTTTAAGTACTTGGTCAGAAAATCAGAATCTCCAGGTAAGCGTTCAAGTCGACATAAGTTGATGACCAAATTTAGCGGCTTGCCTGCTCTTAGAATATTTCAGTTGGAAGGGACCAGCTGGAAGTCCAACTGCCTGACCATGTCTCTCCCAGCCGGTGCCTCCTGACATTTCTTGCTGGTGTGGCACCTCAAGCCTGCCTGAGGCCACCACCTTCCCTACTCCTTCCCCATGCGCTGGAGGTGAGGTTAAATTACAAATGTGAAGAAATAGTTCTGTAAATCATTTTGTAGGAAATTCTTTGTGTTTCCTATAAAAGAAAGCTTACGCTTCAGGGACAGGCAATATACTCCAACAGACCTCTCTCAAGTGAAAGAATTTGATTTGTTTGTGGTTCAAAACAAAACAAAACAAAAAAACAGAGGTGGTAAAGGGGCTAACTCCCCATATAATGTGTCCTTTAGGGCAAAGTTGTTCCGAACTTTTTCCTTGGTTTCTTTTAAAGTGGGAGTTTTATGCTCCAAAAAAAAAACAACTCTAGAAATGTCACATTCCTACAAAATCTCTCTGCTCCTTGTGTGTCTTTGAGAAGTAGCTCCTGCTTTTTCTGACAAAAGGAATGTTTCACTTCTGTTAGCACTGCAAAGCCAATTACAGTGTTGAACAGTGAGCTGGATTCAGGCCATCCTTGTGCATCAGCAACAGTACTGTCACCTAATTTGCAAACACAGAACAATTATGATTGGCAAGGATATAAGAGGCAGCCCAGCTTTTAGATTCTGGCTTGACTGTGAAGGATAGGCAATAGAAAAAAAATATCTTTTGATTCTGAGCAAATGTGATCTGAAAGCAGTCTAAGAAGAAGTCACACCTACACTTATTTTTATAGTACTAACATATATCAAGCCAATAAATGGCAATAAATAAGATAGAACCCCAAGTAATATTCTTATAACACTGGATTTCTTCTTATTCAAAAATTCATTTCTTTAAAAAAAAAAAAAAAATCCAGCTTTGGTTAATCAATCAGATATATTACTTTGGCTAACTGACTCCCTGACTGCAGTTGACTATATGTACTTACACAGCTGTGTTCATAAATAGAAAGACTATTAGATCTCAGGAAAAAAAAAAAAAAAAGAAAGAACATAGAAAAAAAGATACTGGGAAATGGGAATTACAACAGGGGGAAGAAGAAATAGGAGAGTGAAAGGTGAAATATTTCAGAGTGGTTATGATGTTTATTGTAAAGGTATATATAACTGAATTCAATTTTTTAAGTAGATGTACTTATGAAAATGCTGCCCTTTACATTGGAAAATCAGAAGTTACATTTATGCTTATTTTCTACTTTTATTCAATGTCTATATTTAACTGCTTTAGATGGACAACATACACAAGGACTCAGAATCTATACCTGCACAGACTTCCACACTTTTTTTCTTACTCTGCTGGTATTATCTTCGGGGACTACTATGTTTGCAAGCAGAAAATCTTTTTGCTATTAACAGAGATAACTAACAGAGAGAAATAACATAAATCAAGCTGTATCAGCATTTTGTTCTGGTGATTACAATAGATTAGTGCTACAATATTTTCTTATATGTTAGATCAACAAGGAAAACATTTTTCTTTGAGGACAGATATACCCTGTAGCAAGATATGATCACAATGGGAAGGACAACAGGATGGGTAGCAGGACCATTGCATCAAGGACGCTATTACAACTTCCAGAATCCTCAAATGGCTCAGTCCAAAACTAATGTAGAAGTAGTGTCATGGAAGAGGCTAGACTGGCCTTCATACAAGTCTTCTCCTGGTCCTCAAATGTCTGAATACGTGGCCTCCACACTGAAAAACATAATTGACTAGTTTGAGCCAAAAACTTACCAACATCCTTTGTGACCAGACCAGAGTGATGAGCACATAACCCACAGTGATTAGCAGAGTGCCACAGAAGTGAATTCATTTACAGAAGCATGTGAGTAGACACATTTTTTAGTTCTGCAGACTATGACTTACAGGTCTGTAATCTTGATTCCTGCCCATTTCCAAACAAAAGGTGGCCGTATTTGCTAGCGAACACATAACCATAATACCCAGTTTGTCTATTATTTTCCCTTTGTATTTGCTTTAGGGATTCTTTGGGATAATTGGCTCTATGTAAGCAGAAGTAAGATGCTATTCAGCCCCAGAGAACCCTACAGCTCAGGAGGAATTTCTTGTTTTAAACATAGATTATAGTAGTTTCATTTCAAGTTTATTTTATAGTCAAGGAAGAAACAAATAAGCAAACAAAGGAATGAAGGAGCAAATGAAGTTTAACTCTGAATAGGGCACAGGACTTTGCAGTAACGGCTTTTATAAACAAAATTTATTATCAATAAAAACCCTCTGTTGTCTTGTATTTTTCATGTTGCCTTTGTTTTAATTGCATGTCTTAAGGGCATTTCTCTAGGATCCTGCCTAAAATCCACAAGCATCTGTTCAGAAAGAGTCAGAACCTACAAAATCTTTTAAGGACAAAAAGACATCTCTTTGCTTCAGACCTGCAAAGCTCCTGGTCCGTATTTGCAGCTTCTGAATCACTCATTTCCTGTGGTTATAGGAACAGGATATGAAGAACATAAAATATTTGTAACATACATGGGTATTCTTACCTATTCAAAAGTAGACACTTTGCATAATGCTTGCTGTTTTTTCAAATACTTTTCCTCTATTTCTTCTTTCCCTGTATATCTGATTTCACAGTTTTTTAATCTTGGTATCTGTTTTCCCTCAAACTTTCCTGGTGGACGTTCTCCCTCTCTCTGTGCTTCCCAGGTGTTAGATTCCCTTTACTTTTTCCCAGGTGGTACTTTGACTGCTTCTAATTAGCTTTAATTCTTTGATAAGAACCACGCCTGCCTTGGAGGCTGGCAGATGATGTTCACAGTGGACTTGAAAAGCCTCGAAGTTTTTCGTTCACCCCTATAGATATCTGTCCCAACCCGCCCACTTTCAAAACAACATTGCTGGCAAAAGTTTCTAAAAATCACTGGTAAAATCTGCAGGGCTCTCCAGCTCTGTGGGCCCAGAGCGGGCAGGACTGGGGTCAGCGGGATTGGCGCTTCCCACTCACTCGCCTCTTCCCAGCTGCGGTTCCTGCCCACGTGTGCTGCTTGGAGCTGCACTCCTCTCCCCCGCTGCCCCGCTGCTACATGCACAAGGCACATGTTCCCTGACTTCACACAAGCAACTATATGTTTTCGTCCCAGAGTACTTCCTGCTAGTCATAAATCTCCTGAAAAGTCAGCATCCCTCCCCCTTTAGGACCCTCCTCTGTGTGTAGCTTAATTATGTGAGGGTCTTTTTTGAAGTTGTTGGGGCTTGCAGTGCTTTTATAGCACTTTATGCATTTGTTTTATTTACAAAGCACACAGATTACAGCAAATTAAATAAATTACAGCTAGGACATCTACACTCCCAAGGGTCACATCTCAGGCAATTGGTTGGTCAAAGCAGCTTCTTTTGTTCTAAAATGTTTGCACTTCTTTAATTCAGGACACTGGGGGATTCAGCAATTCCTGGAAGCAGCCTGTACAGCCACAGATCTTCCTATTGCTTATTGTTGGTATGTCACATGCAACCATGACCTAGGCTTTGAAGCAGAGAAGGGAGAAGACTGACAGAGGCTTCTCCATGCTCCTCAACCTGGAGCTGCACCTTGGCTTCCCGAACAGGAAGGAGACTCTCTGTCACCAAAATCAGTCCAAAAAGGAAAACCAACAACTTGTTTGGCAGCCTGAGACACTAAGCATATTTCCCATTTTTAATTCTTGCTGTAGGTATTTGCCTGCTTGCCAAAATCTTCCTCCTTCCGTCCCTAGAGACTCTCACACCTCTGAAAACAAAGGGTAAAAGCACGCAGTGCTGACAGGCACATTCTGGGTTTGAATTCTGGCACTTTTAGCCTACAGCATTCTTGCTAATTTTATTCTTTCAGATCCCACTGATTATGTTTGGCTCTAGGCCTCCAAAACTTTATTTTCCCCAGTGCTTATTTTTACGAGGCAATAGGAGGCAGAAAATTTGAGTCATGGAGATCTCATATAAGCTATGAAAAGTAGGTTAAACTGGCTTTTGTGTATGCAGAGACTGTAACCTAGTCCTTCCATTTTTGCCTTTGTTTCTGGCATTGGCTTAATCTTCTATTCATCTACAGAAAGAGCAGGGAACTCCTAGTTACACTAGGATGAAAGGATGGTTTCATCTTCCTCCTCCTCCTTCTTTTTTTTTTTTTTTTATGATAATGGGCAATGATTTCTGTTCTCCCAAAGGACAAAGCAAGTATTTCCCCTCACCCTAACAACTTCTTTCTTCAGTTATTCTCAAACTGGAAAGAGCGTACTCAGCCTACTAGCATAATTTTACAATAATTAGGTGTGGGGGGGTGTCTCATCATGTGGAGAAATGATCATGGAGAAATGATAGTGATGATATTTGCTGCTCCTACTTGAGCCATTTTGAAGTTTCATTTTTCATTCATTTTATGATATATATAACAATCAGGCGAGGTCCTGGAAATTCCTATTTGTTACTGCATGCAAGTGCATTTTAAACACTTGTTGGATTCTCTGAAAATATTGTGCATGCATGAATGTCTCCCTTTCAGTGGAAACATGCCTAAAGGAGCTCTCTCATCCATGAATCACACTAAAAGTGAATCTCTGATGAGAACTTACTCTTCCTGCAGGTAGATTACTTGCTGGGAATGCTCATGAGGTACCACTTTGAGTTTTCAGTTGGTGTCTTTCTGCACCAGAAAGGAGAGCTTCCTGAGGATGCAAGTTTTCCTTTGTTCCCAATCTATATATAGGAGTAGTCACTGATCTCTTACTGGGTAAATTAAATAATATACCACATTGCACTAATTAGAACAGTTCATGCAACTGGTGGTCAACACATTTATCAATCAAGTATGAGGAAGCCTCAGTTCCATTCTCCTGGAACACCTCCCTAAAGAATAAAGGATATACCTCTCCAAAGAGCAGAGCATATGGGGAATGGCCATGCCTCAGCAATTATAAAACACAGAAAAGCCAAATCTGTATAGAATTTCTCCTCTGGCTCAGCAAACTTTAACATTGCCCATATATTTGCTAACAAGTTTTGCAAAATTAGAGAATGTTAATTGTCAATGTTTCAAATCAAATGAAATGCTTCATTTATTCTGAAATCTTTTTTACCCCTGCTGAGTCTCTAAGCATTCTGGCAAGTTCTGCCCTGATTTATAACGACTCAATTCTCAGAATGGCACGGTTAGATCCAGAATTTGTTGAATTATTTGAGGAAGTTGCCTAAAAGCCAGCATTTCTTTGAAAGTATTACAGATCTAGTCAAAATCTTCAAGAGTTTAAATATCAGTGCCAGGCTGTAAACTTCTGAAATGCATAAACCAGCTAGTTTTGTGGGGGCAGAAAGTGCAGGGGGAAGCAGAAGTCTGCCTTCAGGCTTAAAAAAGAAAGAAAGAAGAAAAAAAAAAGCTCGACCAACAAACATAAGGTTGGGCATTAATCCAGGTTGAGTGACTGTGTACACATATCTGAGCCTTTCTCCCATGTGGAATGGGTCAGTTTTATCCCAGAGTCCAAAAAAAAACAGCAGGGTGCCATTTTGTGGGGGCAGAGGAGAGCTATCAATCCTTCTAGTAATCATAGGATCTGCAAATAATAACCTACAGGCTCCTCTGTTCTGACTGCTTTTCAGTGCAGGAGCATAACCCCTTTTGTATTTCTACCAGCTTTTTATCCGGTCTGGCTTTTCAAGTTCCATGGGACAGAGTCTCTGCTCCTCCCCAGGGGGATTATTCCACTGCTAATAGCTCTCATGGCCAGGAAGTTTCCTTCTCTAAATTCCCTCCTACTGTTCTTAGCTAACTCTCCTATTACTAAGCCATTTTAAATAATTCCTCTGTACTGCTGATGCATCCATCTTTATATATGCACAGTTTCTCCCCCTTCCAAGAGTTCAGTCATATTTAAAATGCTTAATTCCTCAAGGAAAATCCGTGTGCTCCATTTCCAGAGCAGTGCTCCTTAACACTGAATTTCCCCTGCCTCTCAGTACCATGCTGGCAGCATCATTTGGGGTAGTGCATTGTCCAGATCGTATTTCAAGTGCTGTCATGGCACAGTACTGGCAGAGGAACCATCACCTCCCCACTTTTTCATATGAGTCTGTAAACAGCCCTATTTTACCAGCATGTTTTGATGCATAGGTTTTTGAATGATAACTAGAAACTGAGTAATAAGACAATCTCCATAAAAGAGTTTGCTGTCCTTTGTTTATTATATGTTGTTGTAAGCCTCAGTAAAGTAGCAGTAGGTAACTGGCTCTTCCACGCCTGTATACAATTATTTGAGACTCAGCTCAGTGGCTCCTTCATATGCTTTGTGTCATTTAGGCAGCAAAAGACAAGACAAAACGTTAGTGGAAAAGTCTAATTTATATTACACAACTAGCTAACTCTGGACCAACACCCACTCTAGCTTCCTCCCTCTGACTGGATAACTTTTTCAGGTGATCTTCCATAGTTTTAAGTGGTTTACATTTTTTCCTAACTAAAGGATGTTTTTTCCAGTATCTCCACCTTCTGCTGGAAGAGTTCTGTAGTCTCATTTTGTTCTCGGTCCTCCCAGGCACTTAAATATTACTCATAAGTGTTGATACCAAAATCATTACTTCCTCTCTCCAGTCACCAGTTCAAGTACCAGTTTAGACCCACAATAATCCTTGATGCCAGTAAAGATCATTAAAGACACCTCTTACTAACAAAAAATTATTCCAGAAATCGTAACCTTTGGTTTTGCCTCTTAGCAGAAAGGATGTTGTCATAGATGCAAGCTTTCCTACCCAGCCCTTTTCTTAGACAAGAACCTGTGGGAAAGGATGACACATCTGAAAATATGTTTAATTTTGTATCATCTTAAGACTTCATGATGCAAATACCTCTGGAAGGCTTTCACTAGCTATAAAAAGATCCCCAGGATTCCTTGCTATCTTTTAGCTTTTTGGATTCTTTTTTAATACTTCATGTTAGAAGCTGGCAGTTAGATCTTAGCACACCACTGATATTTTATATGACTAAGGATATATCATTTCTTCTAGTGTGTCTTCTTTTTGTTCTTTATTGGCCAGCCTTACAGGGTTGTTCTGGGAATAGACACATGGAAAGGTTGTAAAGAGCCCAGATGCTATAATAGTTCCATGGGTAGTTCCAGAGATTTAGGTAGGATGTAAAATGCCTAAGTTCTAGGTATTTACTTCTGACAGGCAGGATGTTCTCTTATTCTTACATTCCTGTATTGCTTTGCTATAATGTAGAAAAACACACTAGTCTTGCAAACAGAATTCCAGGCCAACTCAGTTATAATTGTAGTTCTGACAAAACATTTGGTATCTTAATAGTGTTGTCATTATCCTGTTAGAGTAAAATGATCTTGATCAGGACTGCTTCTTTCTATGCCACAGAGATATCCAGCTTGCTTCAGGCCTGAGAGCAAATTTCATTTGTTCTCATAGTCCTGTCCTAAGACTCATCTAGCACCTCAGTCCTTTCTTGAAAGGAAGGCTGCGATTCCCAGAAGGTACTAGGAGAATCTGATGTAAGTGCAAATTAAAGTCAAAAGTTGTGAAATCTCTGCTGATACTGGAGAATACAATACATCGTGGAAATATGTTAAAGCACATGAGCTAGCTGTAACTGCTATAGCTGATCTTTGTAAACTGACTCTGCCTCAGCTACTTTTGATTTCTGGACTGGCATATGAATTACAACCTTGAAGTTTACGTTAAGCCATGAGTATTAGTATTACAGGCCCACAAGCACTCATCTCATTAGAGCAGTGACCAACAATTTTCTGATTCAAGCTCTAAGGCTGCCTGCAAGTTTGCATGAAAAGAAGCCCCATGTACAAATCCAGCCAAATGTCACGGGGGGTTGGTTGACTCTTTCAGCTTAGTTTTCAGCTGCAGTTTTAACTAGAATGAGCAACTCAGATACCATGTTTACCAATGTCGGTTACCTTCAGAATCTTAGTTTGCTTTCATTACTCAAGAAAATGTAGAGGTTTCAGGCACAGGTTTCTCCTGTTTTGATGTCCTAGGATTTACATCTCTCTGGGTTTAGTATTATAACCAAGCAGTTGGAGAAGAAGTGTGTCCTTCTTAGGCCACTATCCAAGTATTCAGGCAGGCTAGGGCAGGTCGATTCCTTACTTTGTGCCTCAGTCTCCTCACCTATAAAGCTAGAAAAATAGTTTTAACCCCCCTCTGTAAAACATATTTTAGCTATTAGGAGTACTGTTATGAGCATAATAATTGGAGAAATTGTAAGTGTGGAAAATATTGTCTGTCAGTTGAAAAAATGAAATCATGTGAAAAGGATTGTTGTAGTTGCCTCATATTAAAACACATTTTTGAAATCTCTTATGAACATAATGAAGCAATGTGAGGAATTTGATACTGAGACAAGTAAGAATGATGCTGTATAACAAAATTGCAACATGGCGTCCTGATCCACACCAGTTCTTTTAGTGTTTCCATGGTCTAGAATTAAGAAAACCGTGCTTGGTATTAACTCATGCTACACGTAAGAAACAATGCATCTCATAATGTTCCCAGCTAAGTCCTCGAGCAGAGAAATTTTAACATGCACCATCCTTAACTATTGCAAAGCTGAAAATAGGTTGGGCTTCAAATTTTGTGTAAATTAAGGATATATACAAATGCCTTATAACTCTTTTCAAATCAAAAATCTGTTGATGATGTCTAGGGTGCAAATGTAACCTGTGAGGACAAGAACAAAATTTCTTGCAATTCTGGGAGACTTTTGGCTGCAAGTGTCAAAAGGAAACTGGAAACTACAGTATAGAACACTACACTGCTAGAGCAAATGATTTCAAACTTCTCCTGCCCTGATCCTTTACTTCTGCCCTGTGTGTACTTTGTCAGAAGGGAAAAGGTTCCACAGAAGCTTTCTACTTGGGAGACAAAACAACACATCAAAAAGCCTCTTTATGTTTTCAGCTGTGCACACCCAGGTGTTATTGCAAATGCATGCAGATATAAGTAACCACCTACACTGTGTGCCAATATTCAAAACACAGAAGATACTAACTTGGAGCAAGAGCAATGGCACCATGCACATGTGCACACAGACACCCACCCACATAAGAGCACTAACATCTTGCACCCATTACTTGTCCTTTGATACAGACATAATCTAGTTAAAATGGAAATGTATTAGGAAAGTCAAACAATTAATTGATCCAAGAAAGGTTGTTTCATGTTTTGTGTAAATCAAAGCTAAAAATTCATTTGTGGGACACTGCCGTATTGTAGACTAAACACAGTTTGGCATGAGCTCAGGGCTTGGTGTGGGTGTTAAAGTTGTTCTGCACTACACATGGTCAGTAATCCTCAGCAGAAATGTTAACTCAATTTGTCAGTATTATCTTTATGTCAACAGTAATGCTTAAATATTTACAATAGACATAGTACTCTGAGGGTTCGTAACGCAAGATAAATTGGAAAAATGCTAACAAAATGGATGGTACTAATACAAGCCCTTGGCACTTTGTACTCTTCAATTTTATATACAAGAGGGTTCGCCTGAAAGTTGGATTTTATTAGGCTGTATGGTTTATTTGCTACCCTCAAGCTTTTGCTAAAATGAAGCAGAAATTTGTCTAATCACTGTAAAAACAGAAATGTATTAGAATAGTGATGCATGAAGTCTGGGTCCCCAGGAAAGAGGCATAGATTTTTACGGATACATTCTGGACCAAATCCAGTCTTGATATAATGAATATGAATACTGTAGACCTCAAACTGAGCTGCACCTGCTTATATCCTGGCTGAATTTGGCCCTGTGTCATATCTTTTTTCAGATAACATGTTCCATATATAATATCACTCCAAATGCATTGTAAGATAAATAAAACAACTGCAAATTTTGCAAATAGATAGGAAGAGAGAGAAATAAAAATAATAACTAAGGAAAACATTTTCAGAGCAGCTCTGAAAATAGAGGAACAATATAAAGAAATGAGACAGCCTTCCTCAACTCTTACGTTCCCCTTTTCAGCTTCATTGCCGTATATTCTTTTAATGAACACTTCTATTGAATGTTGGTTGTGATAGCCAAGCATTTGCTTCAACCATACATGTTTTTTGCTTCATCCTTAACCTTGAATTCTTTCCCTGTTTGTCTTCTTGAGTCTAAGCCGTCCCTCAGCATTTTTTCACCCATGTGTTTCTATCTTCTCACTGTCACAACCACAAAAGTCCTCCCAGTATTTCCTCCACTTACAGTTCACCAGATGGCAGTATGTGAGGTATGTCACTGCCAATTTTGACATGCTGGTTTCAACAACAACAACAAAAAAAAATGGTAATCATGTCTTTCCCCAGATTAGACAATTTCACTTTCCATTTAATAATCTACATTAGTTTTAAGCTACTTCATAGATTTGTTGTGTCATACGTCTTCATTCCCCTATATCATTTTGTTCCACCACTTTCTAACTAGTTTATCTGACATGTCTTGCTACTACTCACACCAGAACCTGACATCTTGAAAAGTCGATTTGTATCTTTCCATCTCAGTCATTTCTTGTCTCTACATTTGAAAATGTATAATCTGTCTCTTTATGTTTCTCCCTGCCTTATTGTCTGCTTTTGCATTTCAGTCTGACAATGTTTTCAGATACAATTTATTAGACATTGAGTCTCATAGGAGGACACAGATGAGTGCTACAAAATACTATGACACAAAAACTCATTTTATCCATTCTACTACTTTTTTCCATGGATATTATCATTACGTACATACAGTTCACTGGGTGCAAAACCTGTATATGTTGCTCATATAGTTCTTGTATGTCTTCTTGTTTCCTCAACTTTCATATCCTGTCAGTCTTCACTTGACTGTGGTATAGCATGAATCTGAATAAATAGTCCAAATTAATAATAACTAAAAGAGAAGCCGAGAGATTTAAAAAAAAAAAAAAAAAGTCCTGTGCAAAACTTCTTGCTTTTTCAGAGATGACTGACATATAAGGGATTTTCTAATGAACAGCAGCTCAAAGTCAAACCACCAAAAACATTGCCATCTGTGCTCCAGGAGAGCATCATTTCAAGGGACTAAACCCTGAGAGGAAGCAACAGAAGAAAACATGTTTCATAGCACCCGTATTGGACTATAGTATCAGACAAGAGTCGTTATGTCATCACTTTGCAAGACCTCCACCTATTTCCAAGTACATTTGCTCTTTCTCTTTCCTCTTCTTTCTCCCTCTCTCCCCTGCCTTGCCCCCAAAATCTCCAATGCTATCTTGAAACTATTCAGTTTCAAGCTAATATACATTTACATCCCCAAAGATTCATAAACTTTCAAATAGATCTGATCATAGTCAGAAAAGGGTAAATATGATCCAGCCCCTACCTACTTACACACACACATAACAAATATATAGAACACTCACTGTTCTTTAATTAGGGAAGCCAGCTGGGATTTGAAAATTTCTTTGAAGGAAGCACAGAAGCAATGTTTAGAAAACGTATGAAATCCCATCTTGTCTTTGAGCTGTCACTCAGGTTTTGGGTCTTTTGCCCCATATTCTATTAGCCATTCTTGTTCTGGACCTGTGATATCTGATTCCTGTTTCTGTAATTTCCATCTTTTGTTCACAAGTCTATTCTCTTCACAATAACACTATTCAGATAAGGTATGTCTTTGAGTTGTCAGCTACTACTTTTTTTCTTTCTTTCTTGTAGAGATACCATTAGTGCTTTGGGATTCTGTGACACAAATATACAAAGCAAGAGCCCTCTGCTGAAATATTGCAGCTCACTTTTCAGTACTGCGTCAGGCAGCATTAGCAGGGAGTTTTTATAGTTTACCTTGCAAATGATGGAAACCACTCTTTGTTAAACAAAAGAAAGAAGGGAGCCCAGCAAAAGATATATTTATAGTGCATTGCTTGTGTGCTATGCTGTGCTGGCATTGGAGGAAAAATGTAAGAGGATTATTCCTAGATAAGGCACCTTGCATATATAATGTATGCGTGTTGTGACACTTTGCCCATATGATCATCATTCAGTTCAAAATGGTATGCTTTCAAGGTTTAAAAAGTAAAAAGATCAGAGTAATGACCTTGAACTGCACAGCAAAAGACACAGCATATCTTTATTATGTCTCCTCTTAGTACAGGGATTGTATTTTTTTTATGTACACATTGACCAGCAAAATGGAATTTGGGATCTCAGCAGTAATAAATCCATAAGAAATCCCACTGTATTTAAAATAATTTTAATAACAATAAGAGGCTGAGCTTTGTACTCTGGATCTTGGATAAAAATATACGGTGCATTACATACCAAAGCCCCAGGACCTACACTCCTGGTTCCTTGCCAGTCACATGCTTTGTGACTTTCGGCAGAGAACTTGTTTTTATAGATGTGTCATTTTATCAACCTATAACATGAGAATGTTGCCATTTGCATCAAAAAGACTTGATTTGGAGGTACAACTTCATTTAATGATACCTGGAGATTCTTGGATGAAAAGGATTTCATCCATGTCCAGTGTCTGCACTTCAGCTACTTATCAATAACAAAGAAATTTCAGTGAGTTCCCACAGGCATATGTCGTTAGATAAAATTTACAATTTAATAAAGCAAGTAGTATAACTAACACTAATTGTGTAGTTCAAGCTTTTCTCAAAATTATGTAATCTTTTCATTGTGTTTATAATAAAAGAATAGTGACTTAATATTTGCTAGCAGCCATAATCATAGCTCGGTAATTGTTTTAACACTTACCCAATAGCTTAGGACATGAAGTAATCAAAGTAGCCTTTATTTATAACCAAACTGATGATCATTTTGGAATATATTTATTTAAATATAACATGAAGATCACATTTGTTTAATAGCCAGACATTTTCCTACTAGTTTAACATACTTTACAAAAATGGAAAGGAAAAGGGAAAGGGAAGGGAAGGGAAGGCAAGGCAAGGCAAGGCAAGGCAAGGCAAGGCAAGGAACAATTTCTATAAAAAGCTAGATCTGTATATTCTAACCAGGGCCATTAAGAGGTTGTTTACCTTAGTAATAAAGCCACAAGCACAACCAATTGCAAGGGCAAGCAATGGCTGGCATTTAGTTCACTTCCTGTAAACAGCTGAATATTTAAACAGCACCAGTAACTTTGATATTTTCTAAATTCTGAACATCTAAATTTTTACTTCTAAAGTCCACAAAAAATAATTTGGGATGCATTTTGTGTGTCATACAAAGACACATATGAACAATGTACTTACTGGATTTAGTTTGGCAGCGTTAAATTCAACTGCATTGAGAAATGAAGTTAAGCTCTTCCCGAGTGCTCTGCTGAACTAGTAATAGTCATCACTTGCACTTGCTAATGTGGAAGTCTAGTGCAGTCAGAGCTGAAACCACGATTCTAAGGCCTTTTTTACGGGAAATAAGCACAAATAATCATACTTCTGAACAACCAAATGTTATTTCTTTGGCCTTACTGACCCATTCCTCTTGGTCCTCTTGAGCAGCTCTGGTTTCAACAGTCAGCACTACCAAGATATCAAACAGAGGAAGTATATTTGCTAGTCATGGCACCTACTCCTGGCAGACATCAGCAGCAGTTGTTGGCTGTAGTTACAGCTTTATCTAAGGATGTGTCACATACTTAGGCTGTTATGTGATCTTTCTTTACTGCTTTCTCTTCCTAAAAGCTTTCTCCATTCTCTCAACTTCTATACTTTTTTCACATTTGCGAATTAGGTGCCAAGTGACTTGCTCATAAAATAGCTACATAGGCTGTTTTACAACTCCAGGGGGGAGCCAGGGCTCTCTTCGCATTAGCATGCTTTATGCCTCTAAGCAGGCAAGACAGGAGACTCAATGCAGGAAAGTAATTACTGTATGGGCATGTATATATACTGGTTCAGTGAAGGAGGGTCAGATGTGCAAGTATAGTCTCTTGCTTGCCTTCGCAAATTATATTCCTGCTCGCCACTCAAGTAGGAAGCTAGTCACATCTAAAAGAACTGATGATACATGTCTCTGTTAGCTGCCCATGAAATAGTACAGCATAACACAAGTTTGTGCTAAGAAAACTGGTCCCTCAGCTCCAGATAAAACATAATGGAAAGCTGTTATAATAATATTAAGGATCTGTTTTAAATTTAAAGAACAGTGAGAAATCTATTTTCTAATTCTGTTTTTTAACTCATCTCCCAAGAACCTGTCACAGCCACAGAAGCTGAGTTTGGGGTCTGGGTACCCATACATACAGTGTGTTTCACATCACATCCTTCGGTAGTAAATTTGATTTTTCATGTTCGCAGCCAAGAGGCATTTGCAGGTACAAGTCAAAGCTGTGTGCACACAGAAGTTTCTGTTCTGCAATTGTCAGCCAGGGAGCCAGCATGATCCCATTGCCCATGGCTGGAAAGTATAACCACATTACTCTTTTCCCTGGCTGCAAGGATGGTTTGGGGGGCAGTTCTGTCAGAGGCAGTATCTGGGCTGCATGTGTATAGCATTTACCATTCAAAATAATGAAATCATGCAGGAGTGAATTGTAGACAGTTGGCAAGACTCACCATATTACCAAATATTCATCAAAACACTCACCAAATATTGAAGATCCCTTTGATCCCAGAAGGTTCACCAATGCACTGCTGCAGAGAAAACTGTCCTCCTATTTACCGGGAACATGTTATGATCAACATCAAGTATAGCTGGGTAAGTAAAAAACACCAGCTAACTTCTTTAAAATCTAGCTTCATAGTTGAAACTACATTAGTTGGATAAAACAGCCATTAAAAAACAAAAAACAAAAAACAAAAAACAAAAAAAAAAACCATTTCTATGGATTCTGAAGCAGGCCTTAAGTGATCTGAATAGCTGCACAAATTTTTGTTTGTGCTAACTATAGTATTCATTTTTTGAAAGGGTTTGGCCTTCTCATTCACCTGATAGACTTTTCCATAAACTTACTGAATTCATTCACACACACAAATCTTCTTGGATTTGCTCCTGCTGGCAAATACTATGACAGGCAGTGATCTTAGTCTCCAGTTCAACCTTTTGGCTGCTCCAGTCCATCACCGTAAACACAGCTATTATGATTAATGTTAAGGATTGCCATAGAAGTAAAGGGGCCATTTAGGGAATGTGGGTCTGGTCCAAACTTATTTTGTCTTTCTATTTAACTTCAGTGCACCTTGGAAGAGGCCTTAAATTGTCACTGGCTGTCCCATAAATTAAGTATGAGACTCTTTCTAAGCTTTAATATGTCCAGAGAGGATTTTATTCTATTCTACCAGAATGACCAATGAATCAATTTCATTCTACCTTTTACACTTATTTAGCAATTCTCTGTAAATATTTACAAACAAAATGAGAAAAGGAACTTGAGAAATATACACTTCAGTGGGGTGTTTATTATAGCAAGTGTACAACACTTCACAGGAAATATTTTAGAAAGAGGGAGATAGATATAATAATGGAAAATGTGCAGTTCAGTATCTTTTCTTTACCAAAGACAACAGTGATCTTTCTGTCTGGAAGTGGACCACTTCTCATGCTGAGTGATTAATTTGCTATGAATGAGAAATTCTGTGAGTTTTAATCTTCTTCTCTACATATCACATGTTGTAAATAGATCATTGTCACTGAACTTACCTGATATTCACTGAATTGAGGTACTTGTTTAGTTCATCAAGTGTTTCTGGATATCTGAGATTTGAGCTATGCTACTGAGTTGTGATCAGATGGATGAGTGACCAAGTATGTGATGTGCTTGGAAGTCCAGATCATACCTGCTCAAAACACATGTTGGTCTCGTTCCCTAATCTATTCTCTGCTTGGAAAGGAACTCAAGAATTTCTACCACAAGTTTTTCTGCATACACCTCAAAACAGTTTTCTCAGAAAAATCACATTATTCAAATGCATACAGTTTCAGATAAACTGCCTAGAAAACTCTGCATATTGTTACCTGATTCTTAATGAAAATCAGTTGAAAGCCTGTTTTAAATGTCAAGATATGTGATTCATAAAAGTGTCTCAGGTAGTTCAGTGCAGGAAGAGAAGGAATACAAACTTTGTGCCAGAATGGGAATGGAGCACATTAAATCACAAAGCAGGCTATGGATTTAGATATTTATCAAACAGAAGGGAGCTGCCAAGACACAGTAGTCTGGTATCTGTTGGACTTCCTAAATATCCTCTGTAATGGTAATTCATTTGCCTTGTTTTGCACTGAATCCAGGAGATAAGGAAAGAAAACTGGAGTTCCACTCCTAGAATCTGATATGAGTTATGTAAGAAATGAAATAGACATTTTTAATTATTTCTAGTATCAGCCACATACAGAAAATGTGTAGGGCTTTTTTCTTTTCTCACATGGCTGATGAAAGAAGTAACAATCATGTGAGTGCTGAAGATATGGTAATACAGTAATATTCTTGACCCAGTGAATGCATTTCAGTGAATGCAAAAAAATCTGCTTTTGTAAGAAACAACATAAAATGTGGAAAGCATCTGAAAACACTGGCATTCTTGATGGGACAAATCAAATCATAAGTATTTTAGAAGAAGAGACTGGATTTCTGCAATGATTTTCACTCCCCAAAGAGATACAAGTAGAGCCCAAAACAATCCAAATTCAAAGCTCAGTGGGAAAAGACAATAATTGTACTGCAAGGGCTCCCTGTAGGGAGAGGATATATGTATTTTTCAGATGGCAGTCTGACAACATTCTCTTTCGTCTCATCTTAAACATCCCAGGAGGCCTGGCAATCAGGAATATATATAGAATTGACTGAGCTGTCTTAAGTATTTGTTTCACAGTAATGATCAGCTCTGTTTTCTTGAGCTGTTAATCATGAGCTAGGTCTTTCAAGACAACTTCAAATTTTCAAGTTAAATTTGCTCTGTTGAGGATTTCAAACAACATCATAGTTACATCTGCTGCAGTTTCCATCAGCAAAGTGAGTGATATGCCAATATCCATACCATGGCTTTGTGGCATCTGCCGCACATTTTCTTAGCACACATGCACATCACATAGCCTCTAGTTTAAAAGTCATTCCCTAGTAACCTATTTGTTAAGAAAACATGACAGCATGTTATCTTTTACTTTTACATCTGCAACTTTACAGTCATGTTTTCCTGGTCTCTTCTGGAAGAACTCATTTAAAAAACAGATGGAACAAAGGTAAGAAGTAAAGAGTAGGTGTCAAGAATTTCTACAGGGAAGAAATTGAAGATGTTGAATCATGAGCAGTGACCTTTCCTTGTTCTCAGAGGTACCATCCCACAACAGATTACTTCAAGCACTAGAATGAAAGATCTTCTGCCATGCTGCTCTGCTTTTTGCATCCTGCAGAAACACAGTCTACAAATAGAGCTGGTCAACAAGCCCTCAGGACTTGGCACCTAGGACCAGTACATGTAGATGCAAAGTACTTAGAAATAAATTATCAAACATCTTGTATTTCTAAGAAGAAAATGAAGAACTACTATGAGACTATGCTCTCTTTTGTTCTTATTCCATGAGAAGATTGTACGTGGATGGTTTTTGAAGAAGGGTACGTGGGTAATAACCTCCATGTGGTTAGACAGGAAAGCCCAGAAGAATTAGTCACATCTGATGAAACCCTAAATAATTCCACTTGCAATGCTCTATGTCTGGGAGAGACACACAAGTAAATGTTGCATCAGAGGCAGATAAAACCACAACGTTCCACATTCACCCGAAGTTTTAAGAACTCCAGTCTGCCAAGATTAAGTCTTGTTGGCACGTGGGACTCCTTGGAGACCACTCAATTATTGACTGTATTGTCATTTCTAAGATAGAAATTTCCTCTTTCCAGGAGCTATTCTTCAGAGTTGACAGAATGGGCAATTTTCTGTGATAATCTGGGATCAAAACCTTTCTACCCTGCTTTATTGTTGCTCTTGTTCTGCTCCCTTTGTATTTTCTCACATATTCCTCATTCTGTTTATCACTGCTACATATTTAAGTTTCTTTACACAATGTGTATACAACACTGAAAATGGAAGGGCTGTGACATATATATGTGACATATATGATGGTGAAGTAAGAATGGCTGTTTTATCCTTGTGGCTTTCATAAACCATTGCCTTCATTGGTGAGCAATGTGAATTATTTAGCGATATAACAATGGAAAATGTGTTCTCTGGCTGAAGTGAAAATGCAGCAATCTCTGTTGCTACAATCACGACAGCCAAGATAATTCTCAATTAGTAAGCTCAGTGTGGACACATAGTGAGAACAATCTCCTAGGTAAGATCTTAGCCCAGATAAAGTAAAGATGAAAAGTATTCCTTATCTCAATATGGCCATGATATGGCCTTTTCAGATTCAGAAGGATCTGTTAAGACAGACAGCCAACACTCAAAATACAATGTAAGATTTGGTGAAAAATTCTCTGTTCCAGTTTCATTTCTGTTCCAGTTTCACTCATAATGCATCCCTAATCTTATACTTTACTTAAAAAAGTGATTTATACTTTCTATTTTCTAAATATATATTAAAAAAAAAAAAGTTTACTTATAAAGAGTTTCTGAAATTCAGAAATTCAGTGACAGTTTGTTATATTTTCCACAAAAGGAAAAACAAAGACAAACCCCACCACGTGCATTCCTCCATGATATAAGTGGCATGTTTGTACATATGGCAGGCAAAGTATAAACAATGTACACACTACACTTAGCTGAACAGCTGTGGCAGTGCTATCATGAGGCTTAACTGTTCTTTAATCCTTTGTGTTACTTTTCATATTTTCTTGATAATGAGTTTTGCTTTTAGTCTGGGAGCCCCAAGTTGTTAGCTAGCCTTCTACCAGTACCAGATTATTTGCATGGTTCTGCAACCAATGATAACTCATTGCAAACAGCAAAATACAACAACAGATTTCGAGGAATTGTGAAAACAAAAACAAACAAACAAACAAACAAACAAAGATTATTCTCTCTAAAGCAGGAGATGTTTATTGACTCCAAATCAAATGAAGTTGCATACAGGAAGGAGCCTGTAGAAAGTGAAAACTAAGTGAGAGCATTTGGAAGGAATGTAGAAGGAACCCAAACACATATGGACATGCCAGTATGGCACACACACAGAGTACAATTGCAGTTTAAATGTGGGCTGAAAAGAAACTGTCACATTGGTTCTACAAACCCATTAGGAGCCAGAGGACAACCAGGAGAAATGTTGGCTTACTACTTAATGAGAAAGATGGAAGTTACTTAATATACCACAGATCATAGCATGTAATGCTTCTGTTTGTTTGTTTCAGATGCCTGTAAAAGCTTCAGTTGCACTTACACTACCAGAATTAATATCAGAGAGTCATTAGATAAATTATATTGTTTCAAACCATCTGGATTTTAAATCTAGTCCTAGGAAACCTGAAGACCTGTCTGAAGCACTCATTGCAGTTGCCAGTAATCTTCTAAAACCTTCAGGGATCAATGAGGTTCCAGAAATGGGAAACATTCTGTTTATCCTTAAAATATGGGGAAAAAAAGCAGGGGGCTCAGAGAATGTTAGACTAGAATGTTAGTCTAGTGAAGTTAACTTCATTCTAGTCTAGTAAAGTTGACTTCATTGTCGTGGAGAATAGGACAGTTACCTGAGGACTGGAGGAGAGCCAATATCACCCCAGTCTTCAAAAAGGGCAAGAAGGAGGACCCAGGCAACTACAGGCCAGTCAGCCTAACCTCCATCTCTGGAAAGGTGAACAGCTCATCCTGGAGGTCATCTCCAAGCATGTGGAGGATAAGAAGGTGATCAGAAATAGTCAGCATGGATTCACCAAGGGAAGTCATGTTTGACCAATCCACTATCCTTCTATGATGAGATGACTAGTTGGGTAGATGAGGGGAGAGCGGTGGATGTGATCTACCTTGACTTCAGCAAGGCTTTTGAGACTGTCTCCCATAACATCCTCATAAACAAGCTCAGGAAGTGCAGCCTAGATGAGTGGATGGTGAGGTGGATTGGCAATTGGCTGGACGACAGAGCTCAGAGAGTTGTACTTAGTGGTGCAGAATCTAGTTGGAAGCCTGTAACTAGCGGTGTCCCCCGGGGGTCGGTACTGGGTCCAGTCCTGTTCAACTTATTCATCAACGACCTGGACGATGGAACGGAG
>VXAA01002328.1:277957-289114 GCA_013399115.1 Anseranas semipalmata
TTTGATTTTGTAATTTTTTGTTGACATTTACAGAAAAAAAAAAAAAAAAAAAAAAAAAAAAGAATATATTGTAAAGGAAACATTCTGCAAGAACCTGGAAGGAATAATGAGATAAGCCACAGCCAAGACAGACCAGTCAAGATCCCTCCTATTTTTCTTCTGTGATGGGTAAAAGATTTTTTAGATGGAGCACAAGTGAAGGAATTATCTGTCTTGACTTGAGTAAGTCTGTTGACACTGATTCCAGTGATGTCCTGGGACAGTCAGAATATGATCAGAAACCATCATCTGCCATCTTCATTCCAGTGAGATAGACACAGTCCAGTTTTCAAAATGTTATGCCTGATCTGATAAATCATACCAGACCTGACCTGGTCATAGATCATCATTTGATCAGGCCTAGGCTGAAAAAAGTTACTAAAATATGGGAGCATAACTAGCAAGAAAAATGTGCATAGGGAGCTGATATCAAAAAGCTAACAATTAATGAGGAAGGCTGCACTAAGCCTTATGAAGGAGTCTGTCCTGGGGCTGATACTATAATTCAGTGATTTCATTTTTGACCTGGAGAATAAAAGAAACCATTTTTCAAATTTACAGTTAACACCAAGCTCGAGGGATGAGGTAGAATTCAATATAATCTTGGTAATTTGGATAAATAGTAACAAAGCAATTGATTGATAATGATCTTACAGAGGGATTATCCACTTAGAAAATACAGGAAAGTGAGCAACAGGTAGCAGAACACAAGCTCCACAAATCAAAAATATCATGCTAAGAAAAGACCAATTCCAGCTGGAGGCATTTAAACAGCAGGCACTATGCCTGCAAAAGACACGTAGTCCCTTCACAGTGCTAAGGCCTCAGCTGGAATACTGATTCAATCACATGCAGAGGGACCAGATGAAGGAAAAATATAGAGAAGGCTTACCATGATAAAGAAGTCCAAAAAACATGACTTGGAAGAAGTGATTGAAAGACCCTGGGACCATTTAGGTTAGATAACAGAAACCTTGTAGAAAACAGAGTAACAGTTATCTGGCGTCTATGCTGTTGCTAGGAAAGTCAATAGGAGAAGGAATGCCACAAGGGATATTTGAGAAGGCATTAAAACCAACCTTCTAGTACTCACCACTCTCAATCAGTTGCCTTGGGAAGTTGCGGTATTAGCATCATGGGAGCATTTGAGAACAGTTCAGACAAATATCTTTCATGAATGCCATAAACGGGGACTGGACTGAATGACTTCTTTCCCTTTCTCTGCTCAGAGTGTGCAATATCACTGCATATCCTTTTACAATGTTGGTGATCTCATGCTACTTCTTCTCCCATTTGCGACTTCTTCCCTTCTCAACAAGGCCATGAATGTTCCACTATCCTTGTTTGGATTTTTGTAATGTATTCTGCCTACTCTGTTTGTACTTTGTGCTCTTTGCAGAAGAAATGTTCTTAAAGTGCAGACTTTAAGGAATAATTGGCCTGTAACTCTGTCCAGTCATTCAGTAAGCTAACTTGCTGATGTATTGCCTGCATATTCACTTGGTATATCTCTACATCTCCACCTAGTCTGTAGTAAAGCAATGTCCACAGCATGAAAAACACTTGCATAAAGAGCACACATCTATTGATTATTTTCATGGATACCAAGAAGGAAATAGAATTAGAACTAAGGTCTCATTTCTATTTAGTGCTTCCATTATAACTCCTATGTAAGCAGCTATGGGAGAGACTGTTATAAGAATCTGGTGAATGATGTCTTTGAAGGACCATGTAGTATCAAGGACAATGTAGTTCAGTCTGTACCAAGTACAGCAGCAGCAAGAGTCTACCAGAGAAATCCTAGTACTTGGTCCAGTTTAAATCCCTTGCTCATAACATTTTGTAAGATTTCCTTGACAGACTATCCTAGCTTGTGTGTATGTCTGGAACAGGGAGGCAGCATCACTTGCAAAGAAGAATTTTAAAGAAAAGGGGGAAATAAAGAGTCCATGAACAGAGACTGAGTAAATACCAAGCTGTACCTAAGATAATCAGTTATGTAGCTGGTTTGAAGGTTCTTGCTGGGAGACTTCATGAGGAGGCCTGGATCATGATATTCTAGGAAGAACAATGGGATTAGAAAGGAATAAAATGCTCTGTAAAGGATTTGTTAACTTTCCTTACAATTCTAACAATAGGTCTCTGAATGGGATGGAATAAAAAAAATAGCTGTAGCCCTGAGTCACAGGAGAGATCAAACAAGAAAAGACTCAGAGCAAGAACTGATGAGCAAGAAGTCAAAATCCTAGGATGTCATGAGCAATCCAGAACAGACATGGCACATGGTAATCACTGTTGTGCAGCCCTGGACAAATACTAACAGCAAAGAACTGACAAAAGTGATACAAGCTGAGGAGCCATCATAGAATCACAGAACGGTTTGGGTTGGAAGGGATCTTAAAGATCACCCGGTTCCAACCCCGTGCCATGGGCAAGGACACTTTCCACCAGACCAGGTTGCTCAAAGCCCCATCCAGCCTGGCCTTGAGCACTTCCAGGGATGGGGCATCCATAGCTTCTCTGGACAACCTGTTCCAGTGCCTCACCACCCTCACAGTAAACAGTTTCTTCCAAATATCTAATCTAAATCTCCCCTCTTTTAATTTAAAGCCATTATACCTTGTCCTGTCAATACATTCCCTGAGAAAGTCCCTCCCCATCTTCCCTGTAGGCCACCTTTAGGTACTGGAAGGCCGCTATAAGGTCTCCCTGGAGCCTTCTCTTCTCCAGGCTGAACAACCCCAACTCCCTCAGCCTGTCTTAATAGGAGAGGTGTTCCAGCGCTTTGGTCGTCCTCGTGGCCCTCCTCTGGACTTGCTCTAATATGTCCGTGTCCTTCTTATGTTAGTGGCCCCAGAGCTGAATGCAATACTCCAGGTGGGGCCTCATGAGAGCAGAGCAGAAGAGGAGAATGATCTCCCTCGACCTGCTGGCAGCACCTCTTTTGATACAGCCCAGTATACAGTTGGCTTTCTGAGCTACAAGCACGCTCATGTTGAGTTTCTCATCAAACAACAACCTCAAGACTTTCTCCTCAGAGCTGCTCTCAACCCATTCTCCACCCATTCTGTTTTTGTGCTTGGGATTGCCCCAACCCAGGTGGATGACCTTGCACTTGGCCTTGTTGAACTTCATGAGGTTCGCACAGGCCCACCTCTCAAGCCTGTCCAGGTCCCTCTGGATGGCAACCCTTCGCTCCAGCATGTTGACCGCACCACACAGCTTGGTGTCATCAGCAAACTTGCTGAGGGTGCACTTGATCCCACTGTCCATGTCACCAACAAAAATGTTAAATAGCGCTGGTCCCAGTACCAACCCCAGAGGAATGCCACCCATTACTGATCTCCGCTTGGATATCAAGCCGTCAACCACAACTCTTTGAGTGTAACCATCCAGCCAATTCTTTGTCCATCAGTCAAATACATGTTTCTGCAATTTAGAGACAAGGATATCATGTGGGACAGTGTCAAATGCTTTGCACAGGTCCAGGCAGATGATGTCAGTTGCTCTTCCCTTATCCACCAACACTGTAATCCAATCGTTGAATGTCACCAGATTTGTCAGGCATGATTTGCCCTTGGTGAAGTCATGCTGGCTGTCACCAATCACCTCCTTATCTTCCATGTGTCTTGGCAGAGTTTCCAGGAGGATCTGCCTCATGATCTTGCTGGGCACAGAGGTGAGACTGACTGGCCTGTAGTTCTCCGGGTCTTCCTTTTTTCCCTTTTTAAAAATGAGGGTTATGTTTTCCCTCTTCCAGTCAGTGGGAACTTCACTGGACTGCCACAGCTTCTCAAATATGATGGACAGTGGCTTAGCAACTTCATCTGCCAGTTCCCTCAGGACCCACAGATGCATCACATCAGGTCCCATGGACTTGTGCACCTTCAGTTTCCTTAGATGTCTCACACCTGATCTTCTCCTACATTGGGCAGTTCTTCATTCTCCCAGTCCCTGCCTTTGCTTTCTGTGACCTGGGGAGTGTGGTTAGAGCTCTTGCCAGTGAAGACTGAGGCAAAAAAAGTCGAGTACCTCAGCCTTCTCCATATCCTGGGTAACAAGGTCTCCCATTTCCTTCTGGAGAGGGCCCACAATTTCCCTAGTCTTCCTTTTATCACTGACGTACCTATAGAAGCCTTTCTTGTTGCTCTTGACGTCCCTGGTCAAATTTAATTCTAACAGGGCTTTGGCTTTCCTAACCTGATCCCTGGCTGCTTAGACGATTTTCCATATTCCTCCCAGGCTACCTGTCCTTGCTTCCACCCTCTTTAGGCCTCCTTTTTCTGCTTGAGTTTGGCCAGGAGCTCCTCGTTCATCCATTCAGGCCTCGTAGTATTTTTGCCTGACTTCCTCTTTGTTGGGATGCGTTGCTCCCGAGCTTGGAGGAGGTGATCCTTGAATAGTAACCAGCTTTCTTGGGCCCTTCTTCCCTCTAGGGCTTTGTCCCATGATACTCTACCAAGCAGATCCCCGAAGAGGCCAAAGCCTGCTCTCCCAAAGTCCAGTGTAGTGAGCTTGCTGTGCTCCCTACTTGCTGCCCTTAGGATCCTAAACTGCACCGTTTCATGGTCACTGCAACCAAGGCTGCCCTTGAGCTTCACATTCCCCACCAGCTCCTCGTTGTTGGTGGGAACGAGGTCCAGCACAGCACCTCTCATCAGTGGCTCCTCTATCACTTGGAGAAGGAAGTTATCATCAATGAATTCCAGGAACCTCCTGGATTGCCTCTGCTCAGCTGAATCACACCATTAGCTACGTAACCTATCACGAAAGCTATGAAGTGGTGTTGTAAAATGTCACTCTTTTGGAGGAAAAGGTTGAAAAGGTTACATAGTTTAATTGTTAAATCAGCTTTTCTACAAAACACTGGGAATATTTTTGCATGGGAAGCTCATCAATGACAGGTTACCCCAGCTGGGGGTAAACCTAACTGCAGTAAATACAAACTGCTGGACCAGCCTCTTTTGTTTTTAGAATGGTCTGGACAGTAACATACATCTAGAAATTATTATAATGGCCTACTAACCTACTGTTACCGGAGGGAGAGGATTTGTAAAAAAGGAAGTAAGTGGTTACGTATAGGATAAACAGATGTCAAATAAATATTTTATTGTTCCTTTTCTGCTAGTTTTATTTTGACTACTCTGGTTTAACGCACCTACTGAATGTGTGAGAAGCTGTATAAAAATAAATACGCCCCAACAGAAAGGTGAAAATGCCCAGAAGCCGCAAGAAGTATTTAGGATCTTTTTATATAAGCTGTATGTTAAAACGTCTCTTCCTCACACATTCTGGGATTACAATAAAGTGGAGAAAAAGACTAGGAATGTAAGACTGGACACATAAATCACTGGTCTCAATAGGCAGCCAAGAGCTGATGCTGGGAATATTAAATGATCCAAGCATGAAAAAAAAAAAAAAAAAAAAAAAAGTAGTTTTCTTTTTTAGGAAAATATAAAGGCAACATTATTCCTTTTCCCAGAGAAAATTTGAGAAAACCAAGGAAAGTGCTGTTGAACGAAATGAACAATCAAAGGTAGCAAGTGTGGCAGTTTGAAGGAGGTGACAGAACACCAGAAAGACTAAGAAATGAGGTCTGAAGAATCCCCAAGAGTGGAGTTGTTGATAACATTTAAATTCTTGCATCAAATCAAACCATTTGGAACTTTGCTCCTACTTGAATCCTGTATATCATAGTGTCACACACTAAGACATTCCAGAGACACAGATTTTCTATTTGTAAACAGAACTCTTCATTACTTTACACATTTTAGCAGTGGAGAGAAAATCATAATGGCAGTTTGCACTTGTAGCCTGCATCGGAAGCAGGAACACAAAATTTACAGCCAGGACGTCTTCTGCCTTTGTTTTCAGCTTGGAAAAAAGTCAAGGGCCTAGCTTTGCAGAGACCAGCTAGAAATCAATAAGAGTGGGAGCAAACCCTGCAAGCCCTAGAACACCAGCCGCAGTTATATCACAAACTAAATGCACCACTTGGATTATCTGTTGTTTAAAATAGACGTCTGTAGTATGCTATCTATGTGAATAAAAGCATAAACATTTCAGCTATCAACTCATCAGAACCGCTTGAGCAAGCATAAAATATCTTCTTGGCACCAGGTAGTCATCCTCTTAACGTGATTTCTCTCTCAAACTTACCCTGCAGCCACATGCTAATGGGTTCATCTTAAGATAGCAAAGCGATGCATGTTTTTAATATCAGACTTCCCTTGCATTGGTGAGAGCTACAGATTTTTTGCTGACAAGACAGTTTTAGAGCTACATGAATGGTACATGCTTGTTTCGGGGAAAAAAATGAGGTGAGTAAGAATTCTGAACCACAAATGATGTCACGTGAAAGACTAAAAAGTGTTACAGACCTCTTTGCAAATGCAAATGAAGTAAGGTGAATAAAAGGAGAGTCCAGTTCTCCCCCAGATGTTTTTTAAAGAGCCTTCATTCTTTGAAATTTGGTGTATGTTTCCATGTTTATTTTCTGAATTAATTTTTTTTCATGTTTATTACTGACCAGAAGTTCTGGAAACAGATCACCCATGTTCATTTCGTTTGTCTTATTTTTTTTTAATTTTCCACTAAGTCCTTGGGTGTTGTTATTTATTTGTTTCAGAGGATGAGCAAGGGCTTCTAAAACCAGAGGACAAGCCCTGTCTGACTGGTCACAGAGTCCCCCAGGCAAAGACTGAAGTACTCACATGGTGAATACTGCTAATGATTGAGTGCTGCGTGAACTGAAGCACAAGCTGCTTCCTGCTGGAAGAGGTCTGTGATGACAGGCTCACCCTATGGAAACATGATGTCTTCCCTTTTCATCACTGAGACAAATCAGCACGGGTTTTCTCTGCTCCTGCCATCCTCTAGAAAGTCTTCATCCCTTATTCATCCCAGTTCCCTTTACAGGCAAGCATGTATGAATTTCTGTCCACTCTTCCCAACACAAACATCACACCCCCTTCTACCCTCACTACACTCATATATACACACACTCTCTTTCTATTAAAGAGAAAACTGAAAAACTAGAGGAAAGTAAGGAAAGATTGCTCACGAAATCTTTGTTGCTGAAGACAGCAGAAGAGCTTTATGAACACTTTGGCTGAGAGCCTCACACTGGTTTGAGCAGACTTTTCTTGCAACAACAGCATCAGCACAGTTTTATTTTCAACTCAGTAAGCACCTCACCACTAAAGGACTTCAATCCTCACCACTGAAGGACATCAATCACTCCGGGCCCTACTCTCACACTGCAAGAGTCCATTGACTTCCTCTGAATTCCTGTGGGTGACATGCCATAGAATATTAGGGAGAAATACAATAGAAATCCACTCCTGTCCCAGGTTACTTTGGTCAGATAATTCCTTTCAGATTTGTATCAAATTCCATTTAATGCCATCAGTTTCTGTGGTCTCCTTTTTTTCTCCCTGCCACAGAGGTCCTCTCAACTATCTCACTGACAAGTCAGCCTATTTCTGAGTTTTCCAAGTGCCTGCAAGGACATGGTATCAGATAAGCACTGGGATGAGTGACTGGGTTAACAGATAAAGTTGCTAATTAAAGCCCTGTTTTCAGCACTCCTGAAAGATTAACAGGGCCAAAATTTAGAGCACGGGGGAGGTTTTACTTTTAACAATGTACACTATTTGGTAAATAAAAGGCTCTAACAATTTCAAAGAAAGTCACGCTAAGAACCTTGCAAAAACATTTTCCTCCTCAGAGAATTATACAAATGGTACAATTCACTTTAAAGCTTTGTAGGTTTAACTTTGCAAGTATCTTGTAAACACTGAGGCTAATTCACTAAAAATGCTGCAACATTGAAAGCACAATCATTTTATAATCTCAACCATTCATTTTCAATTACATATTCCTAATATTTCAAACTGGTCAAAAATCGAAATTACTAGAAAGCTGTTAGTGGGTTAAAGGAAATAATTTTTATCCTCTCCAGTATAAGGTTAGATATCCAGTTACTGGCAGGACTATACAAATGAGATACTGAAGTCATATCAGGATGGCAGTGACTAAGCGACTACCTATACCAAACCACTAAATGCACCCAGTGTAAACTACACAGCTCTGAAACTGAGCTGACTACGCCTGAACTAAGCCTGTGCAACTCCCAGAAAGGCTGCTGCTTTTCTTTCAGGTATTGGCAAAATTACCAAACAGTTCATCATTACTGGTTTTATAAAATACCACGGAAAGTCTAACTATCATAACTAGAAATACTGTTGAGGTTTAAAAATGTTCTCAGATGCCCCATATGTGTGCACACCTGTTTTGTTACTTGCTGGTAATATTCCCAGATGGTAAATGATGAAGACCTATTTTGATATAGTGTGATGAGCTGCACTGCACTCTGTCTGGTAATGAGCACAGAAATTTCTCAGCACATTTTTTATTTAAATGCTGCAACAGTGATTATTTACTGTGAGGGTAAGAGAACAGATGGTGAACACTTAGCTGACTGATATTTACGGGTTGCACATGCAGTGTATCAGGACTTTTATTGGTATTGAGGCAATGATTCTAAATTGGAGCTGGGTTGTTTGCTTCCTTTTGGAGAGAACTTCTGCTAATAAATAGAATGGAAAATGGAAGACAATTACCGTTGAAGAATTGTACTTATGTCTTGACTGCCTTGTGTTTGGTATGTTCAGACTCCGTAAGGTAAATCAGTACACACAGGTCATGATCATAGTATTCATTTTTAATCTAATAAGTTTAATTAAACATGGGTAATGCAATAAATCTGAGTGCAGGTCCCGACCTGATCCCAAAATTAAGTATAACATAGAATTTTTTGACACATTATAAGGACATAATGGAGAAGTCCAAAGTGGCCTAGCTGTTAATGATGGATTCCAAAGGTGCTTGGCTCTGGAAAATTCATTTAAGAGTAAGCTTTAATTTAGTGACATTGTGCTTTGTTGGTACTATCATTCAAGAGAGATGGTAAAACCAAGGTCATCATCTACACCATTATATTTTCATATAATAACAGGATCATCAATCCTAGCGTTAATTCTGCTTTCTAATTACATTTTGGATCAGGTAAATTCATTCCTTCCACTTCCAGTTACCCTGCAGTAGTTTATTGCAGTCTTTGTGCCATACCTTCAAATCCCATTGAGAGATGTTTACATTGGAGCCATGGCATATGTTAATGATGACACTATTTCAGACAAAAATGAAGAGCTCACAAATGAAGAGTTCACACCTCATTTTTTTCCTCTAAGCCAATGAATGGTAAGGTTGTCAAGACTCTCTGCATGATATAAAGATACTTTGAAACACAGATATCTAATATTCGTTAAAAGGTCTCACCTGACAGCCGTGAGGGTTGGAATCTCTTCTTTATCCATGGAACAAACAAAACAACAACATCACAATGGCATTGTTCACTGATCTGGCAACACAAGGCCTAATCCCCAATTTAGCCTCTTAATGGAGAGTGCTGTATGTGACTCCAGCACAACCTTGCAACATTCTCTTTTGCATTCATAGCAACAGTTTTAGATTTCATCAACTCAGGCTGAATTTCAACTGAGAGCCTAGTAATTATTGCAGGAACTTATTTTTCCTTTTCTTCAACTCCCTCTTTATGGATATTGTTCAAATTGCCCACTCCCAGCTCCCTCTAGGAGATCTGTTATCTCTGAGAACAGCTTGCCTTTGGCTAAGAATCTTAAAACTCTCATTACTTCATTGCTTCTACAGAAGTCGGGAGCAGTAGCAGCTCTAAGAATTCTTAGTTAAAAGCAATATACAGTATAAAGAATGCTAGAGAATTTGTCATAAGGACAGGAACCTAAAACTTAACAAAGCTACTGCAAAAATTGTCTAAAAGATTCAAGCTGTAGCCCTACCCCACCACTACAGCCTGATCCTGTTCCTAAGTCAATTCTAAAGACTGAAAACCAGCCTCAGGCTTCATTTAATTCCACAACAGGTTATAAAACTCTGTGATAGATGTTTAACTAGGAAACCGTTCTATTGACATGGGTCTGATCTTGCAAGCCCTTTATTCAACCATACAGCCCAGCTGACGCAAATAGGGGACCTTGGTAAGAAAAATTCATGGGAGTAACAGTTTGAAAGTACAACTACGCAGAGCTAGGTATGTACTGTGCAGATCATGACTCTCCATGAATGTTTGGTTTTAGACCCTAAATCTAATTCAGAATGATGTTGCAATATTTTGCCAATATTTCTCTGTGTAAAACCTTATCTCCTCACAAAGCTCCATCCTCAGCTTCCAGTCTACTTTTAAACTCTGTTTTAATATACTTCTCTTTTCAAATTAATTTCTTTATGAACCCTTCATTTTTCTTCTTGTTTTCCTCCTCCTGTTCCAAACTGAGGTCTACATCTTTTCTTCTTTCAAACCTTACATATTGTTTCCTTCTTAAGAATGCTGTCATCCAAAACACATTAAAATTGTCTGAGAACAGGTTGCTTAGGGATGTGGAAGAGAAAGGTCTATGGATACTTTTGTCAATCATTTTATACATAGAATGTAGAACATAGAGATCATTTTATGCAAGAAAAGGGAAAACAATTAAATCAATAAAGCAAAAGAAATTACAGAAAAATACAAGTGTGGAGAAATTAAGTTAAATCCTGTTGGAGGCCGGTCATGAGTGGTGTCCCCCAGGGCTCAGTATTAGGGCCAGTTCTCTTCAATATCTTTGTCAATGATCTGGATGAAGGGATCGAGTGCATCCTCAGCAAGTTTGCAGACGACACCAAGCTGGGTGGGAGTGTTGATCTGCTCGAGGGTAGGAAGGCTCTGCAGGAAGATCTGGATAGGCTGGACCAGTGGGCCGAGGCCAACTGTATGAAGTTCAACAAGGCCAAGTGCCGGGTCCTGCACTTGGGGCACAACAACCCCAAGCAGCACTACAGGCTGGGGGATGAGTGGCTGGAAAGCTGCCTGGCAGAGAAAGACCTGGGTGTATTGGTTGATAGTTGGCTGAATATGAGCCAGCAGTGTGCTCAGGTGGCCAAGAAGGCCAACAGCATCCTGGCTTGTATCAGGAACAGTGTGGCCAGCAGGACTAGGGAAGTGATTGTCCCCCTGTACTTGGCTCTGGTGAGGCC
>VXAA01002328.1:289313-317059 GCA_013399115.1 Anseranas semipalmata
GGAAGTGGTCGAGTCATCATCCCTGGATGTATTTAAAAGATGTTTGGATGCAGAACTTAGCGACATGGTCTAGTGGAGGGCTTGTTAGTGTTAGGTCTTAGGTTGGACTAGGTGATCTTGAAGGTCTCTTCCAACCTAAAAAGATTCTGTGATTCTGTGATTCTGTGAAATCAGATAATACAGCTAGATTCTGAAATTCTGAAGGAAAGATGAAACTATACAATATGTACATCTCTGCATGTTGTGGAGAATAGTGCACCCAGCAAATGATAAAGTAAAAGAATGAAACATATACAATGAGGAAGAACAAACATTCCTTAGAAGTCCTTACAACAGCAGAACTAGAAAGAAGGGGAAAATTCACTGGCTTCCTTCCACCTGTAAATAAATCAGTAATGACAATGACTGGGACTTGTAAATGGCAGAAAATAAACTTGTGAGATTTGGAGGCAATTTCTTTTGAGAGAGATCCCAAAGTGGAAGTATTCAGTAAAATCTGTACTTTCAACTTCATATCTTTACTTGACAGCTTGTTAATTCTGTAAAGTTGCAGAGCATTTACAGGTCCAGCAATGGCAGGGGCATAGTGGGGGGATTACTCTGGCAAACTTTTGCCCTGTCAGAAGAATGTTGCCACAGACGTCTGCATCTGAGTACTAGCCTGTACCTAGCCTGTGTGGTTAACTGCCAGTTAAGTAAAACCTGTACAAATGATTTTCTTCTTTGTTTACACTTTGCCTTTAATCTAGCTGGCACTTTTGTGGACAACAGTGGGAATAGTAGCAAACAGTGCATGCATGGGTATTGGCAGAAGCCATTAGGAAGAAATGCCCTGCCAAACTCAAAACAGAAGGCTTGCCAAGCAGAGTGTTTTGGAAAAGGAAAGCAAATCCTGGCAACATATGAAAAAGAAGATGAGACAAAGCATCGTAACTTTGAAGTCTCACACTCAGGCTCGCAGATTACCTTCCAAGGGCAGCTATTCTCTTCTTGACAGTGATTCCTGTCCGTGCAGGAGCTGGACCATCACTTTTTGCAACCTGTCATCCTCCACCTCTTACTCTTTATCAGTATGTGGCTGCACCCAGTCCTTCATATAGCTGGGAACAAGATATAAACGTCTCCTACTAATACTATGCACTACACAGTATATTATAAATATACAAACACTGAGAGCTAACATTATTTTTATGGTGATTTTTGACAACTATGAACATCAAATGGGTAACTAAAATAAGTTGATATTTAAATAAATTAGCTTTTTTCTTTCCCTTGTTTCATCTCTTCTCTGAATATCCAGCCTTTTTTCTTTTTCTTTCTTTTTCTTTTTTTCTGTTTTTTTTTCTTTTGCCAGTGAGGAGTTTGCTTTAAAAAAAAAAAAAAAGAAGAAGAAGAAGAAGAAGAAGAAGAAGAAAGAAAGAAAGAAAGAAAGAAAAAGAAAACTTTAAATTCTCTGCTTTCCCTCTGAACACTGCTCCTGCCAAAGGAGCTGTGAATAAAAGCCAGCTTTTGCTGCCTTCTCAAGCATCTTCCATACTTTCTGACTCCACAAGATCTGTTTCACAGATGCCTTCCTGGGTAAGCCATCAGTATTATCTCCACTCCCCTACACAGTGCTGCCATGGTTTGATACTATCATTTATGCAATGCTGCCATCTCCTATCTGGTTAATTAGAAATATGCACTTCATCTCAGCCTGAAACAATAAAGTTACAAGAGATTCTATAAGACCAAATACCGAGCCAGCTGGCTATATTATCTAATGAAGTAATCCAGTTGTGCTTTCTAATCGGAAATTGGGTCCAATACTGTATATCTTAGAATTATATCTTTTCCAGTTACCACACAAGCAGTCTGTGATCCTCCGGTTTCCAACTCTCTACCATCTACATGCCCCACGCAATACAGATTTTGCATATGGCAAAAAGCACTCAGCTTCCCAGGATAGCTCTACTGCCTTCAGTGGGGTTAGTCCAGGCTTGAGTTTATAGTCTGTAAAAACAGCAAATGCACTCCTGGATCAAGCATCCCCACCAAGTGCTCTGACAAAGAGATGCCTTGCTGTGACAGATCAGCTTTGGATCAGCGCCTGCAGAGAACACATTAGCCACTTTCCTTCTAGCAGTAAGTAAACAGCCAGACTTCATGCATGGCCTCCAAAGGAAGGTCCTTTGCAGTCTTGTTTGTACTGACAGCTGCTATTTACATACCTTTGAGAATGGCAACGAGTCTGACACTGTCCAGCTCTCCATATAAGTCAATAGGGTTGCAGGAGTTATAAATCATGAAATAATATTTCTTGCAAATAAGCCCAGAGTATTTAAAATAATCCTAAATAAGACAGCGTGATTATTTCTCAAAATAGCAGTAGAGAGAATGGATTGCCTGGAAAGCTGGATTTCAGTTCCTCCAGATGTGTGCAATGGAATCATTTTTGTTTTCTTACAGCTATTAAAAAGTTATCCATCTTAGCTTTCACCATGGAAAATTACCAAACTCGGGGGCTAGTCATGAATGACACTAGAATCAATTTAATAGAGACAAAAATATGTCTGAGACAAAACTGATTTAGAGACAGGAATGATTTATAATGCTCTTTCCCCAGTATCGGCTGTTATTTCCACTGCAGTCACTTTAATCTCAAATATCTGTAATGTGGCGTGCAGCTAAAAGAAGACTCCACAGCATATTTGGAAAGACGGAGAGAAAGAAAACTCTCAAGTATTAGCATACAAAAATATGGATAGCTCCCCAGATATGATTTTTTTTTCTACCAGACATGATCAGCATTACTGGAGCCTTTTCATCTGCATAAAAAAAAAAAAAAAAAAAAANTTTCTGTGTACTGAGATGGAACAGTGCTCAGACAATTCCTGTGTTCCTTCTAACAGGCAGTACTCCCCATGAGGCTAAAAAAATAAAAGATGGCAAAGCCCTAGTTGGATTTTTTTCCCACTGGAATCATGTACTTCTACCAAACATTCCTCTCTGAAAGCACAGCAGTAGCTGTAAACACTGAACCAATACTACGGGACAAACATGTTCACCTGTCATCCTCTCCATCACCTTCATCTGCACCAGCTCGATTACAGCTAGATTTCCAGCCTTGGTACATCCATCTCAATTTTGGAAAATTTACTCCTGTATTTACCAATTCTGCAATAGAGTTCTAAAATACTATTGCAAAATAACATGTTTGGATCATCGCAGTAAACTACTCCCATGGGAGTGTTTACAAGTAAAAACTGAAAGAACATTTAAGTGTTTTTTCTCCCTTTCTTGCTGCAAGTGTTATGCTGTTTGATAACAATGCCAAACTTGCACTGGATAGAGTCCTCCATTGAGTGTAGACCAAATCATGGGAGAGGTAACAAAAAATTTCAGTCCCTGGATAAATTAAATCCTTGGCCTCTCTGCTCAAACAGCCAGCAAGGATCTCAGCTAAAGCCAAACATAGTAGCAGTGTTTTTCTGTGATGCAAATTCATCTCCACTATGATCTGGATCAAGACAATCCAAGAGATTTTCAGTCAGCCTCAAAATGAACATCTTGAAAGAAAAGAAGCCAAATAATGAATGGAAAAGGTTGATAGAGGAAAGGATTACTATATAGTCACTGCAAACAAAAGCATGGGCTCTGGAGAACATGAGAACCTCATCAGACCCTCCAATGATTTGGAAAGCACCTGAACAGTGTGGAATGGGTTAACAGTTGACTCGTACAGTTTGTAAATACATCTGGAAGTTGCTAATGTGTGACTACTGATTTTGTGGTGTGGAAAGGGTAAAACAGGTGGGTTGTGAGGACAAAACTTTATGCTGTACCAGTGTGCAATACTTGCACTGCAATGACCTAGTTTTTCCTCTTTTAATATACAGACAAGAACTGGACTTCTGCACTGGGATTTGTCCATATTACCCCAGGAGTGACTCTTGCTTTTGGAAATGCCATTTTAACATTACTTTTACTCCAATCCTTGCTTTGCACTGGACAACTAAACCTCAAACTCACTCTCTTCTGAATATAGACAACACTTATGCTGTCATATGGAGACCTCAGAAAGGGATTAACAATGAGATCTGTCAAGATTAACAATGAGATCTGTCAAGATCCATTGGTGTCTGATAATCTTTCTTTATTGGAAAAGGGGGTTTTCTGCCAGTAAGGTCACTGCTTTGACAGACTGTGTAAAGAAGCTAGGGGAAGGTGGGGAGTATGCAAACTAGACTGCTCCCAGTTGAAGTATGTGAACAAAAGAATGACAGAGACCATGATAAAAGTTGAGTGTGTGAGTAAAAAGGCCAAACCACTACCACATGCCTGATGAAAAGGCAGGAAAGATGTTGTCCAAACCAGGACTCCCAGGAGAGATGAGATCACACTAAGCGGGGGAGGAGGGTACGTACAGGATGTTGTTTTGTAACTGTCTAGTGTTTTCCAGAGTAAAAGTGATTGTGGCTTGGCTAAGCACAAGTTCCTCGCCTTCCTCCTACTTTGTCTCTAAAGACTAGAAACAAGAGCTCCACCACCAGGTAGGCTCTCTTGAAATGCATCAAAACACCATGGTGTTGGGAATGCCTATTGCCAGCAATGTCTCTGGAAGACCCAACTTGTCCATACAGATGGAGCTGACTACCCAAGAATTGTATTATTGCCTCAGATTCCTGAAGCATAAAGCTAGACTGCCCAATACCCAAAACCTAGAGCTTGAAATAAAACTATTTGATTATTGAAGGTCTACTGTCATGGGGAGTAAAGGGCTTCCTTATAGCATTCTGCTTTCAAGCTAGGTCTTCATTCAAAGGGAGTTAATTTGCATTTCCTGCTGAACATATAGCCTAATATTTATGCCATCCTATTTAAGATTCATAAGCTTTTTTACGTAATATTTCAAGAGATCCATAGTTTGCCAGATTCTTTATTTGTGCTGAATTCCTTTCTTGCAGGGGCACAGCTTTAGATGAGATTTTAGCTATTTCTAACTTTTCTGCCAGTAAATTTATTCAGGATGCTCTTAGAGGCCCTTTTCCTTCCTTTCCTGATTTCTTGCCCCTCTTCTACTATCCACTCTTCTTGATACTCTATTATCTTAATCTCAGAGTAGTCATTGCATTTGCCAGTATTGCTTTTCTTATCTTTTACACTCTCTACTTCACTATGTAATCGTTCTGTTCCTCCTCTGCATTTAATGTTTGATTCTATGGCTGTATCTCCTCCTTGCTCTGCATTACTTTTCCTGGTTCCCTGATTCACAGGGCCTTCTAGGTTTTAGTTTTTGCAGCGTAAGCTCCCTTGAAGGTCTAAACCTCAGTTTCCATTGATATCAATGGCAAGCTCTAGCACACAAGTGTGCATTCTGTTCAGACTATGAGTGACAACATGCATTGATGGTTATGCAAATCCTCTTGATACTAATTATTGCTTCACTCTATGTTTTCTGTTTATGCCTTCCAATATTATATTCCGTCTTGTCAACTTTTCTTTCATACTACTAAACTTTTCTCTGGCACAATGTCTTACTCTTATTTCTCTTATATTTTCTTCTCACTAATGGCTTAATTTCAAGTCTAATTAAGTTCTGAAAACAAAGCACTCTCATACTCTCTTTTATTCATGGCTCTACTTGACAGTATTATACTTCTTACTTCAGTTAGAAAACATGCTTCTTACTTCAGTTAGAAAACCAAATCTCAAAAGCTAGACATTCATTAATTGAAACAAATTGTACATCACCTGTTTTGTAAGCAAACTCAGTACCTGAGATTTAGGTTGGATATTAGGAGGAAGTTTTTCACTCAGAGGGTGGTGAGGCACTGGAATAGGTTGCCCAGAGAGGTTGTGGATGCCCCATCCCTGGAGGCATTCAAGGCCAGGCTGGATGTGGCGCTGGGCAGCCTGCTCTAGTAGTTGGCAACCCTGCCCAGAGCAGGGGGGTTGAAACTAGATGATCTTTAAGGTCCTTTTCAACCCAGGCCATTCTATGATTCTATGATTCTATGATTCTATGATTCTATACCTTGCCCTGTATGAAGGAAAGAACCCTCTAAAACTTCTCTATTCCCTTATTTTCTAAGTTGTTAGTACACATTATAGTTTGATAACATAATGTATTAAGACCACTGTAGACCTTGTAATTAGAGCTTTTAAGTTTGCAAACTTAGAGACAGCTATGCTGCAGGATTTAATATTTTTGTCTTTCTGTTTTCTAGCCCAGTCTCCTATAAAGAAAGTATATATTACTAAAATATATTTTCCTTTTGAATACTATTTCTTGCTCTCTTTCTTTCTGAATTCCATCCACTTCTGTTACTTTCCATCCATAAAGCTGGTCATCTGTCTTACCTGAATGCTTTTTTTTCTTTCTTTGCTATTGATGCAATTTTTATAAATTATATCATGGGAGGAAGGTGTTGCATTATTTTAGTTTATGAACTGAGCTACGGCAATAAAGCATCTGCCTGGGACAGAAACAGTCTTACTGTTTTTTATAACTTACTATGTTAATTTATGAGTATTATGTAAATTACACCAAATTACTAAACTCTTTCAGTTATAACAGCTTGAAGAAGAATTATTTGGGATAGTCAGAGCTCTGAGAAAGCTATTCTATTTCCTCATACCACAGCCACAAAACAGCTTTGGTAATTGAAGGGATCTTCAAAGTCCACTAGGAAGATCCATTCCTTAGGTTGCAAGGAAGGTCTCTGAGGCCCTGCATATGACATATGTCCATGTCACTGCAATCACAGCATCTATGGACCTAGGGACCAGAGGGAGGCTAAGGACAAGAACAAAACTGTGGTGCCCTGTGTCCAGCTCTGGTCATTCCACGCTGACTGGAAACAAAATGTCACTTGGCTGAGGCGTCAAGTTCACTGAGGGGGCAGGAGTATCATGAAACGCAAGCTGTTTGTTATCCAGCTGACTTCCTAAGAGTATGAAGAAATGGACTTCCTAAGAGTATGAAGAAATGGACCAAATGTTTGGCTAGTAAGACAGATCTGAAGGCAGATCATCAAGACACATAGAGTGCATATAAGGACAGTCTGCATTGAAGAATGGAGTACCTTACACATCATTAGGACCGCACCATGCATATAATCACCTAAATAGATGGATGAAACAGCACAAAGAGATCACACAGATATCGACTAATCCATATGTATTTTTTTCTGTCTGTGTCTGGACCCTTTGCGTGCAACAAGAACCCAAAGAATACATTTGTCCAGTAGAAAATACATGTAAAAATCATCGTGACTTATCTACTGCTCTGACCCAGTCAACTGAAGGCAATTTTATATTGCCATTATAATCCTTTAGATTTATAACTGATTGTATTTGCCAGATGGTACTTTTGGGGACAGTTAGAATAGACAGCAAAGAGCAAATATTTGTTGAACATTTATGGACACAACAATGTACAAGGAAGAACAGGCTGCAAATTTCAGAGTCATACAGCAGTACAGTAAGGTGAAGCTTTTCCAGACACTCAGATCAAATAAGAATGCAGCTCCCTTGGGCAGTTAGCAGATATGTTGGGGAGGGGATGGGGAGGAAAAGTGTGTTTTCAGTAATAGGAGCCAGCTTCTAAACCCATTATTAGCTGTAAGCTGTATTTTCAGAATTTTAGTTCCCACCGAGGTCACAGGGGAGAGCACAGCTGCTATTTGTAGCCTTTTTGGTCCCTTCTATGCTCTAAGGGGGAGAGAGAGAGAGAAGGAGCACAGAGGGGAACTTTGAGTATAAAGTAGATTCATTCACATTGTCTTACTTTTCACTATCAACATGTACAAATAAACTTTATTGATTATCATGTGAATGACTCTTTATGCCTAATCAAGATAGAATCCCATTTTTTCCAATGTGGAGGAGACACTGTCTGGCCCAAGAGCATAGGCTCTGAGAGGGGAAAGGGCAGGGTGTTTTTAGACATACTGCACTGGAACATCACTCGCCATAGGCCACCAAACATGTGTGGCACTGCTGGGGATAAACCCAACCATCCCAGCACAGTGACCTCTTTCCCACAGCATAACATATGCCTGAATTAATGCAGTTAAGCTTTTGACAGTAGAGAGGACATTTGAAAAGGAGAAAATGTAGCTACATGGACTATGTAATTTTGCAACCCAAGCTTCAAATGGCTTTTTTTTTTTTTTTAGAAGTGATTAATTGAAAGATTAATGGTTTTATGTCTATAAAACTGACAAGGACATGTTGCTTATGAATGTAAAACTAACATTTTCACTTTATTGTTTATATAAGAAAAATATATACCAAGAATTAAACTCAGAGATTTTAAAGTAAAGAGAGAGGATTTTCCAGATAGGCATAAAACGAAACTATCTTTATAAAAGGACTTGATTTGGAAGCAGAATAAACAAAAATTCCAAAGATTTTTGTATGATGGACTTGGTAACATTCTGTACCAGCTGTTGGTAAGGGCTATGGAGACAGAATTTTCTACCCTGTTGAATGCATAGAAAATCAGCTGCCTTCACTCAGAGAAGGTCAATCAAAAGCACTGTTTTACATTTACACAGCTTATAGACTACTATGATTTTTATTCCAGCTGCCTAGAGCTTCAGTGCAGCTCTGGCAGCTAGCTACAATAAGAGAAATGACATCATAGAATCATAGAATCACGGAATTATAGAATCATAGAATCATAGAATCAAAGAATCATAGAACAGTTTGGGTTGGAAGGGACCTTTAAGGATCATCTAGTTCCAGCCCCCCTTCAAAGGGCAGGGTCACCTTCCACTAGACCAGGTTGCTCAACCCTTGTTTTCACCACCACCTTGCACTTGCTGAAGACTTGTTGATTTCTCCTGCTCTGGAAGAACTCCCCAGTAAAGAAACAAAGCTAGCTGTTCTTCTACTTATAAGTCCATTATGACATAAAGCAGGAAAGGTAGTCATAATTGATTGCAAATGATTTCCACAGATGTGACCAGCAATATCAGCAAAGACAGAAGCCTGACATTGTATCTTCACTAAACTGCGTTTACCTCCCACGGACACTGACAGGTTTTCATCTAAAAGACTGGGATTCTTTCATGCTACATGGCCTCTTTATGTTACACAGGCTGCTGTACATTTCTAATGCTTTGCTTGATAACAAGAGAGTTTGCAAACAAAAACTCTTTTTGGTCTTTACAACATACTGTGCATTTTTCTCTTTCATCTCTGGATGTCTCTAAAGAAATTGGATGAGCACAGCAAAGAAAATCAGCAGAGCATAATATGGCCATTAGTGTATCAACTGCAGTGAGTGCGTTTATGAACCTGTCACTCAGAGATTAGACTAGACATGCTTCTCTCATCAAAGGCTTCAAAGTCAAGCCTGAATACTCAAGTGACTTTCCCAAGATGGGATTCTCCTACTCTCAAAACAAACATGTCATTTATGTCCAAGCCAGAGAACCCTCTCATATTATGCCACATCAAGTATAATTAGTTGCGTTATTGAATCCAACTGCTCCAGCATCAAATTCTCTATAAGTTCCAGTGTGGCTGACTTGTTGCCTTGCAATTTGCTGACAAAAGACATTAAGGCATCATTTCCGTATGCGTTAGGACTGCTCTGAGTTCATTTACAGTTCCAGTGAACTGTAATCTAGTGCAGCCTAATGGCTTAGAGCATTAACTGAAAAGCTGTATTCCCAGGTCGGTTACTACACCACTTTTGGCAAGTTGTTTAACATTTTAAATAATCTTTCTTTTAAACTTAATATTGTTATATTTACTATACTAACCTCACAATGATTTTGTGAAGTTTGATTAATTTTTATAAGTCTTCTGGCTTAGATGACAGGCCCTGTTGAAATGTAAATTATTGTCATACCTATTAAAACTGCTTCTGCTTGATGCAAAATCATCATAATAGAAATGTGTTTAGGCACTTTTGTTACCCTCTCAATAGAACCTAGACTGCTTGCACAACAGTTAAAGTACCAGCATGACAAACCTTCCTGCTCACAGGTCATAATGATTCCGCATTTATAAATGTGGAAATTTTTCTTTCTTTCAGTTCACAGCTAACTAAGGTCATAGCAATACAATGTCTTTCATCAATTAGAATAGAAATCCAGTTTTTGCTAGTAAATTTCAAAAATTGTTCTTCTCCAGCATAGTGGAATGTCACACAATTTGGATACTGCTTTGTAATCATGTGTTTGAAGTCCTGCACAAAGTCAGGATGAAGGATGAAGTCACTGGAGTATTTGTGATTATGAGGGGAATGTGTGTGAAAGATGTTGAGTTTAGCTAACAGAGCATAAGGGTGGGGAAGGAAATTTTCACATCAGTTATAACAGAAATGGATGAACTTTGAGGTCTGTGAGTGTAGACCAATTTTTTTACTTCTTTGCTAGACTGAGGAGGAGACTCTGAGGTCTGCAGTTGTAGGTTTTTATTGGACCTAAGCAATCCAAAAACCATAGAGTTGTCCTGATCTGCTCACTCCTAGTGTTGTGAGCTCTAAGGATTTTACCAAGAATATTCCAGTACGTTATATTTTTCTTAAAATATATGTTCATGAAGAACCTTAGTCTTCTGTTTTTAGGCAAGAGCATCCCATACCTATCTGAAGCACTCAACTTGCACTCAAACCCTAAAACTTAGACAAACAGGGTCTCCCTCTACAGGCCTCCAAAGACATTTCCTTCTACTCCGTGATGACAAAGGCATCCTGAAGCTGTGTCCGATGTAGTTAAAATGAAGTCACAGGTTAGGTGGCCTGGGTACCATATGAAGTTTCTGGCTTACAGATGCACATCCCTCATGTCTAAAAGTTAAAAGGCAAAAGGCATAGCATGGTACATTTTATGACTTGCCGAGTCATGATTTTGAAACCATCCTTGTGATTTTTGGAATCTGTTTATTGGATATCCGGAAGCACTGCACAAGCTCTTGCATAAATATTCTGGCTCTCAAGTACGTCACATCATGTCTCCTTCTGTCTAAATGAAGCCCAAGCAGCTTCCTTCTCTTGATGGCATTAATGGCATGCCGGCAAGAGGCTGTCTGAGGGGCTTTCGAGAACAGCAAGGGCTGCATGCGTGCATCCACGCACACTTCAGGCTTTTAGGCTGAAAGGTAATTCTGTGTGTTTGGACAAGTTGTAGTGGTTGATGTTTACAGCTTGTGCTGTGTGAAGAAGCAAACTGAGGGTTAAATACAGAGGAAATTTCTTTTGTAACCTCAGTGTTGATGACTGGGATTGCAATGCTGCCATGTGGCTGAGCAAAGGTTCTGTTTATTATGAGTATGTGTATACACAAATAAATGCATGTGATGCTTTGGAAAAATTCTGAGAAGGGATTTTACTTCCTTGTAAAAATGTCAGTGAACCCACAGGTGCATCCCAAACTCTTCTGAGTCTGTCTCCTCCACTCAGTGCCTTTTCAGTACCAACAAGAGCTTTGTGTGTACTGCCTGCCTTGGACATGAAGTCCCATACTAGAAGGGTCCAGAATCTCCCCATTCTGTGGTGATAAAAATGCACTGTAGCCAGGCCATCTGGTATTATCAAATAGGGAACCTGTAGAGACACACAGCTTTGAATTATCCTGGAATCCTTTTTTGCTGAAGTGCTGAAGTTGCTGATGGCTGCAGTGGAAATAGAGGTCTGTGACTAGGAAGAAGGCACACTATCTGTTGCAGCTTCAGTATGAAATACTTTCTGTCCATTTCTTTTCTTTTTATAGTTATGAAGGTTTCTCACTAATAGTCTTGAACATCACCGTGAATAGCAGTGCTTAGAAAAAAATTCAGTGTGTTAGGAGCCCTGAAAGGAATTTGGAACATATTGTTTACTGGATGTTAGCAGCTACTTGAAATTGAACTTTTTCTGTGTGTATACATTACCATTCTCCAATCCCACAGGAATTATACACAAATATCCAGCTCTACTGATGGAAAACATGACAGGGTGCATTTGGCAAGGATTTTTCATTCAGAACCGCCTTGCCTGCCAGGAGGTTTTGAAGTTTATGCAGTATTGTTCATGTGGCACCTACCCTTCTGCAAACCATCAGCATGGCTTAAAAAGCTTCCTGATTACATCACTCCTTTTCATTTTGTTACCATTTAGTAAAAGCTTCCTTATAGTGGGAAAAAGGTAGGATTGTTTGTCTCAGCCACATTAAATATTCTCACACAGCCTCTTGTCCTAATTCCAATAGATTTATTAGCAAAACTTACAATAAATTTCATGTGAGCAAGAGTGGCCCAAAACAGTGATTTGGGGCTTTTTGTATTTCTGGATCTTCCACATTTCTGCAGGATAGTTGGGACCCCTGTATAATAAACGTAAGCTGAGTAAAGCTTTGATTTCATTAGCTGTTTTTGACAGACTCCTCATAGAAAACCACTGTCCTAAATCATTAAATCAGAGAACTTGGCTTGTGCAACTTTTGTCTCTATGAAGCCAGCAAGCTAGTCCTCTGCAGGATTACTGCCCATGATTTTGTCCATAATGCCTTTGCAGGTTGCTTTTTGCAAAATCTATCACACAATAAGGGAAAACACTCCTCTCTTCAAACCTAGATATTTGTCCACATGACCACACGCTCAGAGTACCTCTCAGTTTGCAGAGTATGTATGTACACTGTGCATGTATTACAGTGTACCCATTTTTAACAGTGGAGAAGCGAAGAGCAAAGGAATACCTTTTCCAATATATTCAGGACTGTACCAAAGGAATTAGAAGCAGGCCAGAAATTTTCACAATGGAGAGAAATAAGCTTCACAAAGGGTGGTGCAGAGCAAGAGGCTTGCGTATGTATTCTAAGTAACCTACAGTCGCCTGAGGGACTGCGCCCTACAGGCGACCCATGCTGCAGCAGGGACACCCGCAAGGGACTGCTGCCCGTGGGTGACCCGCAGCCGGGCAGGAACACTTCAGATGGACTGTGGCCTGCAGGCAACCCACACCATGGCAGGGACAGCCCCTGAGATGTTGTGGCCCACAGACGACCCAGACCAGAACAGGAACACCCCTGAGTGACTGCAGCCTGCAGGCAACTTATGCCAGAGGAACGGCACTAAGAAACGGAGCAGCAAGAAAACCTGAAAAAGAAAAAAAAAAAAAAAAACAGCAGAGAAAATGAATAAGAAACAAAGGGTAGTGGAGGAAAAGCAGTCAGAAGCAAAGTGCAGCTGAACTAAATCAATAAGCAAAGAGAGGAGCAGAAAAAAGAGTTACCCACACAACCCCAAACCTCCCGGGTCACCTGTCATCTGAATGGAATAACCAGGAGAGACTGAGTAACCTGCAGCAAAGCTAGGGAAAGTTGAGCCTGGGAAAGGGGGAGAGAATGACGTTTGGCACAAGTGCTTTTATAATCGTTTATATCTTCTTTTTTTTTTCTCAATATCCAAATTAGTCATCAGAAGTTAACTGGATATAAAATACATAAAAATTCTCAGAACAGAGCAGTTTTGCCTGTGACAGTTGCTTATATGCTCTTGCCAACAAGGTGTGCTTCCACAGAGTGGATCAGCCCAGCAAAGCTCTGATTCCTCCCCATGGAAACACATATTTGTCTCCAGTAAAACTGACCAGAACCCACAGTGCCTGCCTCCCATTGGGTGTCCCAGCCAAGAGTTTCCTTTAACTACTGCAACAGAAAATGTCATAAAGAGCTTATTGATAGGCCAAGCCTAAAGCTACAAGAGTATTTCAAAATATTCATTACTAGATTTGGAGGGAAGCAGGAATATAAGTTATATTTGGTAGTAAAAAAATGCAGCCCAATATACAAAAATAAATAAATGAGCATGGATATTATTAAACACAGGGTTAGGTGATTGTCATGTTAGAGGTGAGGCTTTAACATTCAATTTTTCTTTCACTACAGTCAGTAGTAAAACATGCTTTTACTTCAATAGGAGCTGAATGGAGCCATTAAGTGGAGTTGAAGTGTTAGGCCATATGGCCTCTCTCCTTGTAGTTTTCTTCATGTTGCAGGTATTTGTTTCTGTTTTGTGTTTGTATTTACATTTTCTTGGCCCTTTTAGTGCCCTAAGGAGCCATTTATAAGCGGTCATAACACAGTAACCCACAAAATTACAGCCCTATAAATTATTCCCTCAGGCATTAAAACAGCCTGGGAAAATACAAACACAGACAGACTCAAAACTTTTATTCAACAAAATTTAGGCCATATTGGTGGTGGAAGAAAAGTCATAATTTCAAAAACTGAGAAACTACTTTGAAATATACTTAATTTTTATCTACTTGTCTTATAAATAGACATCATTTGTTGGGTAATATACAATAATGCAAGAACTAACTAGGCCTTCCATATTATCTTATTTGTCCAAACTGATGTTTTTATTAACAGGAAAAATGAGTTTTATGTAAAAATGGTGAATATTGCTAAATGACAATGTACTTACTTATCACATCATTTACAAAGTGAAACACTTAAAAGCCAGGAAATGAATAAAGTACATCTGAAATCTTAGACTTGCCACATAATAAAAGAAAATAAACTGACCTTTCTTGCAATGGTATCCTAGAATATCACACTCATTCATGCATTTATTCTCAGACCTTCTCTCTGAGACAAGGACTTATTATTTTTAATCAATGGGAAAACAAGGCATGAAGCAACAGGTTTGGAAAGATACCCAACTTTGTGGATCCAGTGGAAATATATGATCACTCTTAGATTCTATGCCAAAATGAGTCCTTGAAGTGACATAGGCTGTATTTGCAGCCCGTAGGAGTGCAAACAAGAGGGTGAGAAACATACTTATGCTCTCTATGTTTCACATGCAGGTTCCGGAAAGCAGAATATGTGTACTCAGAGACACACAACCACACCATTAGACAGCAGCTCAGGATAGTCACAGGCCACATAATCTTGGGGTCCTTACAACTAGTTTACACAATGTCTACCACGCTATGATGCTGTGGTAAGGACAAGGGTAGCATTGGCCCAAAGCAGTCTGCCACACCACCGGGTGCCCCAAAACCCTTGTGGCTAAACTCAGATGTGTGGCCAGACACTCCCTCACTCATACTGAAAAACAAGAAGCCATGTGGAAAACTGAGAGCAAGGCAGGAAAGCTATGACAAAACTGACTTACAGATTGCCAGTTGGTTTGACTACAACTTCTCAGAAGTTTCCTAACATGCCCTACCCTACTTAGCTTGTGAAATTTGGCTAGATCCCAAAAGAAGGTGGTATGGCCATACATAGTCCCCATTTTAAGTTCTAGTCAATTGATATTAGTTTCTTCCCAGGAAGATTTGGACTAGAGATGTAATCGCAGAACACTTCAAACTGATGTTTGCAAGAAGACAAATGTCTCCATGTTAATCCTAGAAACAATAACAACAAGAAAATGCCTTTGTCAGTTGTTGCCAAATGTTTTTTGACCTCTTAGTCCTAGAGATTATGAATTTCAGATGGATGTATTGGATGCCAAATATATTAACTCAAATAATCAGTGCCCTGGGGACCTACCTCTGAGGGAGACAGAATTTGTCAGTAGAATGTGCTGCTGGACCTGATTTTGGCACATGTTAGTATGAAATCAAGCCTGGGGGAAAGAATCTTAGAATTCACCTTAAATACATTTATGGACTAAATTGATGGTTATACATTATTTTTCTGGCTACAGTACTGCTGTCATAGGATTTGTGGAATGTTTTGTTCCCTCTTTCCTTTGAAAAAGATGAAAAGTGGGTGAGAAACCATGTTTTTCAATAGGATGAGCTACTGAAGAGACGGTACATCTGCTGGAAAGATAAATGGAGCTGTCTGTCCACCTACAGTTATGGAAAGACTCTGCAGCGTAATATGCTGGGGTAGTTTAAGTCTCCACCATCTGCAAAGAAACAGCTTCAACTCATGTCAGTGGTGAAATAAGGTCCAGAAGAGGAAGGAAAAGATATAACATAGTTTCTCAGAAAGAAGGATTTAGGCTGAACAGGGAGACAACAGGCTTTTAAGGAGCAGCTCTCCACTGAACACACTTCTCTGCTAAAGCATTGTGTACATTTTTTTCTGGGGTATCATTTGGTGTTTTTTCCAGAAGGTACTGAAAGTATGTTCTTGCCAACAGAAAATTTCTCTAATTACAGAGAGTCTTCAGTTCAGTCCTTCTAGATTCTTTAGTCATATTCATGGGGCCCAGGTCTGTTTGCTGGCCCCATGACAAACTGGCCACATACAGAGCAGGCTACATGTGTCCCCTTTCCCATCCACCCATTTAACCATGGTAGCAGCACCCAAACCAGCTACTGGCATGAGCTCTCTTCCCCTCTTCCTGGATGATCTCTGCGTTATGGCCAGCTCCTGCCAGTGAAAGCGCGAGTTGGTTTGGGCCATAGACAGGGCCTACACAAGCAGTTTTACAGTTCCCTGGCCCTCTATCTTGCTAATATAGCTATAGCCACTTAGCACAAACTTGGACCAAATGAAGGCAAAACAGATCAGCTTAAGACATTGATGCTTATGAGAGAAATATTGCCCCCCTTAGTGTGAGATAAAAAATCCCCCTAACCATGCTAGAAGGTAGCACCAGAGGAAGAGACTGTCTTTAAAACCTTTTTCTGAGTCTAAAGCAAAGTTCCTTACAGATCATTTAAACAGCAAGAGAAATATAACTTTTTAAAACTCAAGTCTTTACATTCACAGAATTGAAATGTTATGGACATCATAAATTTTATGACATTACTACATATAAACCTGTTTTCATATTGAGTGCAGATTGTGCCCAAGTGTCAAGCATATATTTTAATGAATATTTTTGTAAAATCAGTTATTTCATGAGATATGACTTATCAACATTTGAGAGTTGCAAGTTAATTTTTATTTGTAAGCCTATGTTCGGTAAAATTCACAGAAATAAGATGTGATTTACTGCAGACTGCAGACTGACAGTTTTAAACAACTGCTTTTTCATTGCAGAGGTTCCATAGAGAAACTAATTAACAGTTATCTGAAACCTCAAAAGCACACATTATTAATTTTAATCTTTTTACAGAAAATTTAAATCAGAGCAAGTAATATACTTAAATTAAAGCACTGACTTCAAAACTTCTCAGAACAGACTTCCATTGATCATTTTTGAAATGAAGTTATCAGGATATTTAGATTAGTATTTATTATTTGTCAAGTGTCAACAACCCATTTGGAATTATGCAAGCCCATCCAGAATATTTAACAGTGGCCTTTCAACTTGTCACATGTACAGTGTTTTTCAGTGACTACTTCAAAGTTCAAATCACCTTTGAAAAAATACTTTAAGAAAAATACTAAGGGCTGTATTAGTGTAATTTCCATGGATTATGAGGAGAGTCTGTAGGTTCATTACAACAGAAAATAAATTGAATGGCTCTGTTTGCCATCTGGATGTGGTCCTGGCGTACGCTTCAATGGGTGAGAAACTGGCTGGATGGCTGGGCCCAGAGAGTCTTGGTGAATGGAGTTAAATCCTGTTGGAGGCCGGTCATGAGTGGTGTCCCCCAGGGCTCAGTATTAGGGCCAGTTCTCTTCAATATCTTTGTCAATGATCTGGATGAAGGGATCGAGTGCATCCTCAGCAAGTTTGCAGACGACACCAAGCTGGGTGGGAGTGTTGATCTGCTCGAGGGTAGGAAGGCTCTGCAGGAAGATCTGGATAGGCTGGACCGGTGGGCCGAGGCCAACTGTATGAAGTTCAACAAGGCCAAGTGCCGGGTCCTGCACTTGGGGCACAACAACCCCAAGCAGCACTACAGGCTGGGGGATGAGTGGCTGGAAAGCTGCCTGGCAGAGAAAGACCTGGGTGTATTGGTTGGTAGTTGGCTGAATATGAGCCAGCAGTGTGCTCAGGTGGCCAAGAAGGCCAACAGCATCCTGGCTTGTATCAGGAACAGTGTGGCCAGCAGGACTAGGGAAGTGATTGTCCCCCTGTACTCGGCTCTGGTGAGGCCGCACCTCGAGTCCTGTGTTCAGTTTTGGGCCCCTCACTACAGGAAGGACATCGAGGTGCTGGAGCGGGTCCAGAGAAGGGCAACGAAGCTGGTGAGGGGTCTGGAGAACAAGTCCTACGAGGAGCGGCTGAGGGAGCTGGGGTTGTTTAGCCTGGAGAAGAGGAGGCTCAGGGGCGACCTTATCGCTCTCTACAGGTACCTTAAAGGAGGCTGTAGCGAGGTGGGGATTGCTCTCTTCTCCTATGTGTCAAGTGATAGGACGAGGGGGAATGGGCTGAAGTTGCGACAGGGGAGGTTTAGGTTAGATATTGGGAAAAATTTCTTTACTGAAAGGGTTGTGAGGCATTGGAACAGGCTGCCCAGGGAAGTGGTCGAGTCACCATCCCTGGATGTATTTAAAAGATGTTTGGATGCAGAGCTTGGAGACATGGTCTAGTGGAGGGCTTGTTAGTGTTAGGTCTTAGGTTGGACTAGGTGATCTTGAAGGTCTCTTCCAACCAAAAGATTCTGTGATTCTGTGAACAAGCTCTAGGAGACCCTGCCTGAGCAGGGGGTTGGACCAGATGACCTCCTCCAGAGCTCCCTTCCAACTTCAGCTATTCCATGATCCGTGATTCTGTTTATGTAAAATAAAAATCTGAAAACAAACCACTCTCTGAAGAGACTTCAGGCAAAATATTGAATATTCTCATGCTGCTCGGATTCTTACAGGGAACTAGATCATCCAAGGAGAAGGCACCAAATAGCAGTGCTTTCCTAATACAATGTATGCAAAAAGTTGATTTGCCTCCAGAGAATGGATTTCATTTAGGAGTTATAACCACAGAGAGGCAATTGCATGAATTTAAAACTTTCTAACTTGAGCTTTCTAATTTTTAACAGGATTTTCACTGGCAGCATGAGCACACAATTCAGTTCTACATCCATCCTAAACCTGTATGGCTCATCAGCCTAGGACAGCTAAGGCAATCTATAGCTAACAGCACACATTGCATTTGCCTACCTTTGCTTCCAGCATCTTCTTTGGCCACTTGCATGCTGATGCTTGTCTGTACACTCCAGTCTCCAGTAGAAAAACTGACTTTGGCCATCCAAACTCTGGCATTCTACCTGAAGAATAAATTAAATTGTGTTCAAAAGAAATTCAGCTAAATACTCTTAACATTAGAGTAGGCTCTGCTGTAGCAGATGGAGTAATATGTCAGCTGGCTACTGGAAATAAATGAATATCCAGTCTGCACATGCTAGCTGTCTCGACCAGTATCAAGGCTTTAAAGAAAACTATTGTTGAAGACCATCCCTAGAAAATGTTTTGTTTCATTTAAAAGTTATTACAGCTCAAGCCATATGATGTATTTGGCTCGAGCCAAATAATGTAAACAATTAGTTTGTGTGTCCATGTATACATTTAAGATGATACTATAACTCATGGCGGTAATTCTACTGAGAAAGAGAGCAGTTTTGTACAGAAATCTAACACCAACCAACCAACCAACACCACCAACCAACAAACTTTTTCCTCAGTTTAATAAATATATAATTTAAGCTGTTATTCAGAACTTCTCACTGCCAGAATACTATGGATAATACAAGAAAAATCCTTACTTTTTCAGAAGCCACAGTTATTTACATATTTACATAATGCATATGTTTACATATCTCTTTTTTTGTCTTTTTTCCTTTCAATTTCCTTTACAATTCTCTTTCCTTTCTCTGTTCTCATTCTTTCTCTGTTCTTCTTAGCTTAAATAATTATAGACTATGTTGAGTTAGAAGGGACCCACAAGGATCAAGTCCAACTCCTGACTCCACACAGGGCAACCTAAGAGTTAAATCATGTACCAAAGAACATTTTCCAGACACTTCTTGAACACTGAAAAGAGCTTTGGGAGCTTGTTCCAGTGCTTAACCACCCTCTCAGTGAAGAACATCTTCCTAATATCATATCTGAACTTCCCCTGATGCAGCTTTAAGCCATTCCCTCACCTCCTGTCACAGGTCACCAAAGAGAAGAGACCTTCTTCTCCACCCCCCCTCGTGAGGAAGTAGATAGCAATGAGGCCACCCCTCAGCCTTCTCTTCTCTTCAAACCAAGTGACCTCAGCCGCTCCGCATAAGTCATGCCCTCTAGAGCCTTCAGCACCTTTCTTGCCCTCTTTTTGACACATTCTAATATTTTTACATCCTCACTGTACAGTCCAGTGCCTCCTTTACATACAGTACTACCCTTCCACCTTGCCTGCCCTGCCTATCTCTCCTGAAGGTCCTATAACCATCCATCACAGCACACCAGTCACAGGACTCTTCCCACCAAGTCTCACTTAGGCCAATGGTGCCATAGCTCTGAGACTGAGCCAAAGCTTCTCTTTCCTTGTTTTGAACTCATTCTGCATGCACTGGTGTACAAATATTTCAAATGTGCTTCAGTGTACCCAATACATTGTGGAGCAGTGTGAAAGCCCTCATAAGCATCCTGTTCCACAAAAATCATGTTGTCCTATAGCTTATTACTTACAAGCTTGATTTTACCCCTTCTCCCCCTTGAAACCCAGTTTAAAGCTCTTTCAAATCAGCCCTGCTAACTCATGAGCAAAAATACTTTTTCCCCTTTGAGAAAGGTGAATCCCAGCAGGCCCCAGGAGGCATGGTGTCACATAGACCATCCTGTGATTGCAAAACCCAAAATTCTACTGGTGACATCAACCTTGGAGCCTGATATTATTAAGCTGGGTCCACCTGTTTCATTCAGTATCATTCCCTACAACTGGAAGGATAGAGGAGCACTCCTCAATCCTCCACAAATGCCCCAAAGGCCCTGAAGTCTCTTGTGATTGCCCTTGGACTTCTCATCATAGCTTCGTCACTACCCACATAAAAAAGCAAGAGTGGATAAAAATCTGAGGGCCGTATCAGGCTAGGAAGTTCCCTGGGAACATCCTTAACCCAATCCCCAGGGAGTCAGCAAACTTACCTAAAGAGCAGGTCTGGTTGGCAGACCGGGCCCTCTGATCCCCTCAGAAGGGAGTCACCTATGGCAATAACCCGCCCTTTTTTCTTTATGGAGGTGGTCATGATGCAGGAGATCGGCTGACGTGACCTTGGTGACTCCTCTAGCATAGATGGATCATCATCCTCCTCATCATGTCCCTGTCCTTCCAATTCCAGATACTCATAGCTGTTGTGTAGGGGCACCTGGGAAGGCAAGGTAGAGAAGGAGGAGCTTCTCATACTGCCCTGAGCACAGACTTGTTTCCATTCACCTCTATCCCTCAAGTTACTACCTTCTGCCTGGTGGAGAGGGGGTACAGGCTTCCTCTTGTCATCTGCTATGCCTAGCCAACATTTCTGTGCCAGTGCAGGCAGAGTATGGTTCCTCCACCCTCCCTGGGACTCCCGGTTGCTCCTCTACCTGTCCACTTCCCCCTGAGCTCAGCCACCAAGCTCAGCAGTTCTTCTGCCTGGGTGTACCTGCCACAGACGTTCTCGCTACTGCCCTCGGACACCAGCAGAAACCAGAGACCTGGATGGCTGCATGTTCCCAAGGAAGTTGTGTCAGGTCCAAGGGGGTGCTGACACCACAGGGGACGCAGAGGACACGGCTTTCTGTCGTGTGATAAGTCACTGCTTGAGTTCCCTGGGAACGAGGTTAACCCCGCTCAAAATAGCCAACATTTAAAACACAAATGAGATCACTGCCAGCAATCTTAATTTAATACCTGTGAGCTAAAGACTTTAGCTCCAACCTCTTGCCATTTTACCACAATTCAGCCTCCATATAGGCTTAATCTTTTGCTTAGGTTGCAAGATGACTCTTGCCAATTTTTACATTTCAGTACAAAAACAAACAAACCAGCAAACAAACATTTTATTGCATTCTTTTGAACTGCCCTTGAAGGGAGAAACACCATAAGGATCTGTGATGCATCCTGGCAGTGCTTTCTTTGCAGAAACCACATGTCAATACTTCAGACTTCAGCAATGGTCATCATCCCTGATCATAACAAAGTATGCAGGGCTCTTAGCCGACTGCATAATGTTCCATAAGAGAAGACACAGCTCCATGGCCCCCTTACCCCAGCCAGCCAGTCCTGCTTTATATCTACCTGACATCCTTTATTTGCATGCACTCTCCTTAATACATTGTTTAAATATACAGTAAGGTTGCTGCTTTTGCAGCAATATAAATATACAACACTAGAGCAGGTAATCTCAGCCTCAGCTCTTTATTCAGTTGCATACACTGGATTACTGTAGGATTTCAGTTCAGCAACTGAGGAGGCAGGCAGCATTTTACAAAGAACTTTTTTGTCTTGTTTTTATGACAATTCATAAACAAAAGAAGAAAAGTAATGTCTTTCTTAGGGCTTCATTTTAAGTAGTGTTTTGAGACTTTGACAGAATACATAGTTCATTCAAAATGGTAAAATTTCATTCGAAGGGTACTTTTATTTCTAATGTTCCAGTTAAGTTTTAAGGGGTTTTTGGCTTTCTTCCATTGTCAGGAAGTATTGTTTCCAAAACCATCATCTATTAGAGCAGTAATTCTTTAAAAAGTACAATAATAGGCAAAGAGGTAAGCACAATATAATTTTTAAAAGTCTTCAACGGAATACATGAAAGGAAATCCGGCCTCTATCATCGTGCCTAGGTCTGCAACCTTTCCGTACAAATAGCGTTATTGATCTCTGTGTCATTGCTCCCGGGAGAACTACTTGCATGCGTGGGAAGCCCTCGTGTTATGTAACACACCGTGACACTGAAAACACGTAGGGCAGCGACGAGCTGCGTCGTTATGCAATGTACAGTGCTGTCTGTGAATCAGGGCTCCCTTACGACGGTCAGCGCTTCACAGCAGTTTGTTTTAGTGTCTGCTGTAGTATCTCTCTGCTGGTAACTAAATATTTTAGAACAGTTTATACTGACTCCAGGGACAGCTGTTGAGGAGAAAATTCCTTATTTCAAGCCAAATATGGAGTTCATGGCTTAGCTCAGGCATTGGACTGTACCCAAGAATTTGTTAGGTTTTCTTCCCCCTTGCTCTGAATTGTCCAACATCCCCCCTGCCTCCCCCTTCCCCCCCCAAAAAAAAGAAAAAAAAAAAAAAACACTCTACAATAATAAAATTTAAAGCATATCCAGAGCACTTACTATATGCTGACATTTTCTTAAAGGGACAGTGTCTGGATAATTTAGGTCTAAATTCTGGATTTAATAAAACCTTTTTAAACAAAATGTAAAGTTAATACAAATTTTAAGATGATTTTAAACTGTCTCAGTGGAAAGAACAGTTCATATTTTAAGAGGCCCCTAATGTCATTGCATTTCTAAAAAATGTCTCACTCTATAAAAGCTAAGAAGTGAAATCAAAATGATTTTAAAAAAGGCTAACACACTGTCCTGCTCTTACTGCTTAAGCAGAGAAAAATGCAAGGAACAAAAAATATATATTTTTTTGTAATTTTCATTTTTAAAGTTTTGTCTTTATATTAATCACACACCATACAGATATTAGTTTTTATTACAACACTTACAACCTGGTAGCCAATATCCCTTTAAAGCAAAATACAAAAAGTGTTGTCCTAACATTTAGGTAACAATTGGTAGTGAAAACAATAATATATCTTCCATTTACACTAGACAAATGTCTATCTACTTTTCCTCTTACCAATCATAACAAATATGTCAAGAGTATTACAAAATAGGAAATACTAAACAAATTCTTCTCCAGTTAAAAAAAAAAAAAGAAATATATTCATTAAATGACATATTTGTTACAGAAAACATCTCAGTATGAACTTATTTTATTAATCCTGTGTTATACATTTAATTTCTGTCTAGTTCTAGCTTGCTTCTAAAATGTAGGGCAACATAAGAAAGTTACAAATTCTACATGGTGTTTAGAAAATGCCGTTTATCAGGATATTACTCTGTCCACATCTAACACCTATAAAAGTCTTTTGTGAATGACATCTCATATGTCATGTAAAAAAAGTCACAAATCTCTTGTGAATGATAAGTTCTATTTCCAATAGAAGAGGAACTCACTTGCAAGAAACGGTAGTTTTTCAATAAAATAAGGTACTGTCAAGAGTAAAAGCAAATCTGTAACTGATAACCTCTAAGGCATGGGTGACTCAAAGCAAATAATGCTTAATCCTAGTGATATGTAAAGTATTTTAAAGATTTGCAATTGGGAGTGTCTGTGCAGTTATGAGTTTAAGAAATGTTCTTGTACTTTATTGAGAATTCTTGGTGGAAGAGATGCACCTGTGTGATGTTAGTCCAGCAATAACAGCTTTATTGTGACCACTTCTCACAGGCCAGGGAACTCTGCCTCCTGAAAGGATGGGTAACAGGAGGCCCGAGGTGCTTTCCTTGGTCAAGTATTGCAGCTTCAGGAACTGCCTTCAGCACCTACCGCAACCATCCAAATTGGCAGGAGGGCTCTGTTCCTCTGGCAGGAAATGAACGTTGGCCCTTTAGGCAACCAGCAGTGATAAACAAACCTCCTGCCTGGAGCTCTGCACAGCAAGGTATTAAAAGAAGAAGGGTTGCGGAGCTATAGGGTCCTAGTGCAAGACACCCATGGAGGACACAGCATGTGGAAGCCCTCTCCACTGTTGCACCACACACTGAGTTATCTTGGGTAAATAGCTAAGGGTTAGATCTCCAAGGATTTTTATGGCAGTAAATCCAGCCTACCTCTAGATGGATTTACACTTACAGGCACCTGCATAGACAGAAAGTACTTAAGAAGTTATACTCCCACTTCCAGATTGGTGTTTCTCTAGCCAAGACCCTTGAGTGGCTTTACCCTTCCTCAGGTTTAGCCTTATAGACGTTTATTATGTAGAATCAGTTTGGGATATCTCCAGATGCAGCAAACATAAGCAATAAATGTGATTACAGCAACACACTCACTGAAGGAGGAAAAGATCCAATTCTTTCCTCTCAACTCCAAGTTTTCCACCCCTTTTCTAGAGGTCTGAGCCTGTAAAAGATTCAAGATTAATTAAAAACAAAACAAAACAAAAATGCATAACAAGTTATAGAAGCCCATGGTTAGGGAACTCTTTGGAGACATGTTTTCATTCTCTGAGGAGCCATGTGTCTCTTCACAGCTTTCAGCCTCTACTTCCACAGACTGTGCTTTGAGTAGTAGGCTGTTTTATACAGGCTATTTGCTGGCATTATTGTGGTGATTTTGTTTTAAAACAAAGCATCTGTAAAACTGCATTCCTGGAAGAATCCAGTGCTTTCACTGCACCCCTAGTGATAAGCATCCTGGGAGAATTCCCAGCGAACAGGCATCCCAGGGGAATGAGGCAACACTCAACCCATACTGAAGACCCTCAAAAGAAGATATGTGTTGATTTTCACATCAGTAAAAAGAATCATAGAATCATAGAATGGCTAGGGTTGGAAGGGACATTCATGATCATCTAGTTCCAACCCCCCTGCCATGGGCAGGGATGCCACCCACTAGATCAGGTTGCCCAGGATCTCTTCCAACCTGGTCTTGAACACCTCCAGGGATGGGGCATCCACAGCTTCTCTGGGCAACCTGTTCCTGTGCCTCACCACTCTCAGAGTAAAGAATTTCCTCCTAATATCTAATCTAAATCCCCCCTTTCATTTAAAACCATTGCCCCTTGTCCTGTCATTGTCTGCCCGAGCAAAAAGTTGCTCTCCATCTTTTTTATAAGCCCCCTTGTAAGTATTGAAAAATTGCAATAAGGTCACCCCAGAGCCTTCTCTTCTACAGGCTGAAGAATAGCTCCCCAGCTCTCTCAGTCTTTCTTCATAGGAGAGGTGCTCCAGCTTTCTGATCATCCTCATGGCCCTCCTCTGGACCTGCTCAAAGAGGTCCACGTCCTTCTTGTGCTGGGGGCCCCAGAACTGGACACAGGACTCCAGGTGGGACCTCACAAGGGCGTAGCAGAGGGGGACAATCACCTCCCTCCACCTGCTGGCCATACCTCTGTAGATGCAGCCCAGGACACCCTTGGCCTTCTGGGCTGCAGGCGCACACTGCTGGCTCATGTCAAGCTTTTCATCCACCAGAATCCCCAAGTCCTTCTCTGCAGGGCTGCTCTCAATGAGTTCTTCTCCCAGTCTGTACTCATGCCTGGGATTGCCCTGACCCAGCCGCAGCACCTTGCACTTGGACGTGCTGAACCTCATCAGGTTCACATGGGCCAACTTCTCAAGCTTGTCCAGGTCCCTTTGGATGGCATCCCTTCCTTCTGTTGGATCAACTGCACCACTCAGCTTGGTGTCATCTGCAAACTTGCTGAGGGTGCACTTGATCCCACTGCCTACATCATTGATAAAGATATTAAACAGCACCGGTCCCAAGACAGACCCCCGAGGGACTCCAGTCGTTGCTGGCCTCCACCTGGACATAGAACCATTGATCACCATCCTCTGGGTGCAGCCTTCAAGCCAGTTCCTTATCCACTGAATGGTCCACCATTCAAATCCATATCTCTCCAATTTGGAGATCAGGATGTCATGTGGGACTGTGCCAAAGGCCTTGCAGAAGTCCAGGTAGATGACATTGGTCGGTCTTCCCTTGTCAACTGATGCAGTCACTCCATCATAGAAGGCCACCAGATTGGTCAGGCATGATTTGCCCTTGGTGAAGTCATGCTGGCTGTCTCAGATCACCTCCTTGTCTTGCATGTGCCTTGACATTGCTTCCAGGAGGATCTGTTCCATGATCTTTCCAGGCACAGAGGTGAGGCTCACAGGTCTGTAGAAAGAAGAAAGGCTCAGATTTTTATATCAAAAAAGCGGTCTCTTATGAGATTAGATGCTTATAGTATTGGGCAGAAGTCAAGTGGGGTTACTTTGGATTTGGCTTTTGAATTTGGTTCCCTGTTGCTAGTTTTACATCTCTGAACAATGGACAACAGATGAAGGACTCCAGACCAGGTGTTGTGAGAAACTTAGCAATGCCTTTGTCCATTATGGCAGAGGGTGTTCCTTCCATGATTCTGAATGCACCCTTACCTCCACATCTTCTTGGTAATGCCACCAAGCTAAAAGAATTTTGGAAGAGATATTATAACCCCTGTTCAGAAAGAGCTGTGTTTTTATTATTATTTATTTATTTATTTATTTTCCATTGGAGGGGTTTGAAGATTATATTTAAAGAATACAGTTGTGGGTTGCAAGAAAATTCTCAGTACAACAAATGTCAGGAGACTTGCTTTTAGTGTAATAAGCCTCTGAACATTGTTAGACAGGTATCCAAAAGAGAGGAAATGCAGTTAAGGCTGGATGTGTTTCACAGATCAGATAGACCCACATCCACATCAAGCCTAAGTTCCTAATTCCTGTTCTTGTCTGCCCTTCTAACACTGATGTGGTAAAACTTTCCTTTCTCTGACAAAACTTGCACCACTCCTGTTTAGCCAAGTACTTTTCATAACACCTACAGGTTATCACCTAATAGTGCTTTGGCTTGTGTAAGCATGGGGCCATGATAAAAAGGTCACAGCTTGCACATGAGGGAAAAGAAAAACATGCAAGTGTTACTGCAGTTTTTCTAAAGTGAACTCCTGGAAAAATTCATGTAAACTGTGCAGAGCTGTAATGTGAAAGGGGACATTTGTTTCTTCAGAAGGAATTATTATGGTGCAAGAATGGTCTTGGCAGATACACAGAACATATTTGCCCAGTATGTAAATAACTTTTTCTTCTGTAAAACTTCAAGTGAATAAGTAACTTTCTGAAAGGCAAAAAAAATCCATCTCTTCACCTTCTCTACAGATACACGTACCTGTTTCTCAAAAAAAAAAAA
>VXAA01002328.1:317092-330825 GCA_013399115.1 Anseranas semipalmata
AGATTTTTAATTCTACCTTTTGACCTCAGTGGTTTTGTTTGGTTTACTGATCAGCACAAGTTTCAAATGTCAAACCAAAGAGTATTGCTCATGAAAAGAAATCTGTTGGCAAAGGTAACTCTCCTATTGAGGTCACATTCTAGAGTTCGAAGTGTGGGAAAATTGATATTATTTTCCCCATTTTCCTAAGAGATTAGTCATATAAATATTTTCTAATTGCAGAAAACACTACACATGACTTTGCCTATTGAAATGTATTCATTTGAGTGTCTATTACGCAGATCCACTAGATGGAATGCCTGTCTTTTGCAAATTGCGTGCAAATGGTTCCTTCCCTATTGGCTGACCTAGGGAGGAATGAAACCTCTCCAGACCATTGCAGCTATCCTGACAGAAATTCCTCTTGAGCTCAAACCATGGGAGGTCTGTCCTTTTGGAGATGCTGCATGCAAATCTTGTGTTACATGCTGTTCAGCCATGAACTCTTCATCTGTATGCAGTGGCATGTTGGCCATGTTAACATTGTATGTTAATGTCAGGCTGAAGCTCTCAGATGGACCAGCTCTGTTGATCCCAGAGTCAATGTTTTCTGCTGCAAAGCAATCATTAAGACAAACTGGACATAGCTGATGCCAAAACCTGCCTCAATGGACAGCTGGGGAGAAGAGAACTCTGCTCAACTCAGGCAGGAAGACATCCTTTTACACTAAGCTATGGTCATCTCACCAACTTTGGTAATTTTAGGACTCCAAGAGCAGATTCTCTGACTCCATATCCAGATTTTTTCCAATTTAATGGTGAGTGTGTCAGAACATGGAACCCACAGTTTTATCATGGAACATATCATGTATCTGCTGTTACACCATGAGTCATTCAGCTGCTTGCCAGAACTCAGTGAAAAAGTCACATCTTCCTGCCTATTTTCTTTGGACAAAATTACTTCTATCTATACTATTTCTCCTAGATTTTTTCTCTCAACTTACTTTGTCAGTTGTCAGTGGCAGGACTGTTTCATTATTTTCTGTACAAGAAAGGAAAAAAGATGTGCATTTTTATCCTACCAGGAGCTTAAAGTATACAGGCATACAAGTTTTCAAAGGAATGAACAAAACAAAACCTAAATGACTTTTCACATTTCTCATCAAAATCCATTTTTTAATGGATTTTAACACTCAGCAGGTTGGAACTACTCAGTATTTTCTCATGATTCCCAAGCAGGTCCATCATATACTTTAAAAGAATTAATGAATTTATCACCCTGCAGAACACTAATGCATGCATTATTCATTCTACTTCAGTTTGTTTGAAATGTTTGTATGAAGCAGAACTCTAGTAGGTACTGTTTCATTTCATCACTTACAATGTCTGTAACCAGAATGCAGTAAAATTTACAACACTGGGCTCTTGTATGATTAATATACTACTGCCCTAAGAATATGCTATAACTTCAGTACCATTACACTCATGGGTCTCTGTAGGAAACCACTCGTTGTGACTTTACATATCATGAATTTAAAGCTAGCAAATGTTCCCTTAAAGTATGTTTTTAATAATAAGTATCAAACATAGGAGACATTCTATGAGATTTGTAGAAGAGCCTTTGGAAGAAGCTGATACAATTCTCGGTAAGACTAAGACTAATATACTTATGTCTACTCATCTGCAATTTAGAGGTAGATAGGCTGCTAACACAAAAAGACACATAGGAATTCTTTGCCTCAGTCCTTACCAGCAAGACTGGCCTTCAGGAGTCCCGGGTCCCAGAGGCCAGGCTGAATGGGTGGAACAAGGAAGATGCATCTTTGGTGGAAGAGGATCAGGTCAAGGAATACTTGAGCAAACTGGACATTCATAAGTCCATTGGCCTTGATGGGATGCACCCATGAGTCCTGAGAAAGCTGGCAGACACAACTGAGAATCCTCTCTGTATAATTTTTGCTTGATAGTGGCAACTGGGAGAAGTGTCTGAAGACTGGAGGAAACCAAGTGTCGCTCCTATCTTCAAAAGGGCAGGAAGGAGGACCTATGGAACTACAGGCCACTCAACCTCACCTCAGTCCCTGGGAATGTAAGCCTGGAAACCATTTCCAGGCATCTATAATGAAATGACCAGCCTGATGGATGAGGGTAGAGGAGTGGATTGTCTTTCTGGACTTCACTAAGGCCGTTGACACTGTCCCCCATAAGATCCTCACAGAGAAGCTGTTGAAGTATGGGCTGTATGAGCAGACAGTGAGATGAATTGAAAACTATCCGAACGGCTGGGCCCTGAGGGGAGTGGTCAGTGGGGCAAAGTCTAGTTTGAGGGCAGTAATGAGCGGAGTACCCAAGGGGTTAACACTGGGTCCAGTCCTGTTTAACATTTTCGTTAATGATCTGGACAATGGGATAGAGGGCACCCTCAGTAATTTCCTGGATGACACAAAACTGGGGGGAGTGGCTGATTCACCAGATGGCCATGCTGCCATCCAGAGGGACCTTGACAGGCTGGAGAGGTGGGCTGACAAGGATCTCATGAAGTTCAACAAGAAGTGAAGGGTCTTACACCTGGGGAGAAACAACCCCAGGCACCAGTACATGCTGCGGGCCACCCAGCTGGAAAGCAGCTCTGCAGAAAAGGACCTGGGTGTCCAGGTGGACACCAAGTTGAACACAAGTCAGCAACGTGCCCGTTCTGCTAAGACGGTTAATGATATTCTTGGCTCCATTAGGCAAACTACCACCAGCAGATCAAGACAGGTGATCCTCTCTCTACTCAGAGACGATCTGCTCAGCGTTGGTGAGGCCACCCCTGGAGTATTGTGTCCAGTGCTGGGCCCCCCAGTACAAGAGACGTGGCCGTACTGGGAAAAGTCCAACAGAGGGCCAACAAGATGATCAAGGGACTGCAGCACCTATCCTGTGAGGAGAGGCTGAGAGCTGGGTCTGTTCAGCCTGGAGAAGAGGAGGCTCAGGAGAATCTTATCAATAGACATTGATAAATACCTGAAGGGAGGGTGCAAAGAAGACTGAGACAGAGGCAGTGGGCACAAAATGGAACACAAAATGTTCCTTCTGAACATCAGGAAGCACTTCTGTGCTGGGTGGGTGAAGGAGTACTGGAACTGGTTGCCCAGAGAGGTTGTGCATTTTTCTTCCTGGAAGATCTTCAAAAGCTGCCTGGACATGGTCCTGGGCAACCTGCACTACGTATCCCTGCTTGAGCAGGGTGCTTGGACCAGATGGGCTCCAGAGATCCTCTCCAACCTCATCCATTCTGTGATTCTGTGACTCCTAGGCAAATAAATGAATAAAAACACCTGGTGAGGTCTCCCTCTCTTAGCTATCAGGCATCGCAATGGAGAGATGGAAACTCCACAGCACACTAACCCTGGCACCCTCCCTTTGTTCTCCCTTTTGGAATTCCTCACCATGGGAGTAGAAAGTGGCATAACAGAACCAAAAAAAAAAAAAAAAAAACTGCTTGCAATGGCTTTCTTGTGGTTGAATCTACACAGCTCAGAGGAGAGAAGGCGAATGAGAAAACAGGATGTAAAGCCATAATACATGCCTCTGTCTACCTGCAGCAACTTTCTGCCCTTCTCCTCAAATATAAAACAACACACCAGCCTAATACTAATAGAGTCATAATAGAAAGCAATGAACTGTGAATATGGCTTCCTCTGAAAACTGGGATGGAGATTTAGCACATGCACACTTACCCCCATGAACAGCCATGATGAAAACAGCAGTCTCCTTCCTTTTCCAAATTCTATTGGGAACACTTGAAATTTCATGGTATATCTATTACATGAAGAAAATTTTGCCAAAGGGCATAACAATAAGTTAATGGTGAATTTTTTATTTATTTGCATTTTTCCATTCATCATGTGTGTGATTACAAAAGCTGCACTCATATTTTTAATTAAAATATTCAATGCCAGAAAGCAGCTACACTTCACAAGACAAACTGCTTTAGCTCTTATAACCTGTAGCACAGTCCTTTAGGGCATCATTTACCAAATTTGACCAATATGTTCAACTATTAAAACAAAATTAGCAAAGGTTTGTACTATACACTGCTTGAATTGTATGTAATTAAGACTAAACAAGCTCAGTTGTCTCCATTGGTATCTTATGTTGTTTTACAATAACCAGACAGAGGCAACCTTTCCTGTTTGGAAATTAATGCTATATACCGTAATGAAAAACTGGAACTGAAAACTTCACTGTAGAGTTTTAAGATATAACAGAACTGAAAAAAAAAAAAAAAAAAAAAAACTACAACATATTGTAAAGATAACAATGATATTAAGCTCATTAACTATGGGATATTCTGATATGTAAATATATTGTTTATATTATGCATTTATATATTTATTTTACATGTTTTGTTATACATTATTAATAGATTTAGAACATTATTTGCATTTTATTATTTTACATGTTTACTAGAAGGATGAAAATTTAGCCAGGGACAGAAAAGAAGTGATGGGACAGGGTGCTCTGGCTGAGGGTTACCTGATGTGCATTGAGTCGTAAGTGAAAAAGACTTATCACAGTTCTCTGTGGCTTAGTCAAGAGAAGACTCTTGTTCCTTTCATTCCACTTTTTTGATAATGTTGTCAGATGCTGTAGTTAGGACTGACATAACAGAAAGGCTGTATATATAGGCACAATGTGTATGTATAACAGATGACTGGAACAAGTGTAACTACGTATGTTGATCCACAGAAGGACAATCAGAATTTAACCATTGTAGTTCTTGCCCATGCATTTTTTCAAGATATGATGTTCCTTAACTAGATATTCTGCGGTGACTGGTCACTACTTCAAGACGAGAATACTTTGTTTTGGGTTTTGTTCCTTTCTTTGTTTTTTGTCTTTTTTTTTGGGGGGGGGGGGTCCTTTCCTTTTTCTGCCTTTTATATATCTTTATCTAACACACACCACAAATGCACAAATCAAAAGCTCTTCTGTGAAAGCAACCACATTTCTCTTGATACAAACTCATGGTGCAAGTCAATGCTAACACTACAGCAGGGATGGAGATCAGCATGGTAGTGGCAGAATTAGGATCTTCCTCATGACTCTCATGGTTATACATTATAGGAAAAAACAGCCTCTAAACCCCACTTAAGAAGCGTTATAGGGTAACAACATAGGCAAAAGTCAGCTACAAACATCTTGTTCTCCAAGACAACAAAATGTCACTTTAAAATAACCTGTCTTAACCTGCAGATGAAAAAGCACAAAGCAGAGAAAGAAAAGTTCTGAAGCCTGTGCTCACCTGGGCAGCATTTCAACAGACACACTATTTTCTGACACCAGAATATTAACTTCTCGTATACATTTATGTGGAACAAGTGACATCTAGTGGCCAGAGCAGTCAACTACTATTTAACTCTCAAGCCTATAATTTTTGTGCCAGTTGTTCCAGCATCTGTCTTTTTCTCCCTTCCTTCTTCCTGCTCCCTGCTTACTCCAAGTGCCAATAGCAAGTCAGACAGCTTTTCTGTCTGAAAATAATTCCTCCAGGACCCTCACACAAAAATCAGATGGGAGAATGACACAAGGATTAGAGAGGTAGACAGGAAGCCCAGATCAAATTGAGAATTTTAATGTTCAGGTTTTGCAGTGGTATTTGATCACAGAGCCACTTATGTTGAAGCTTGTTCAGAAAAAATAAAACAAAACTTAACTTCCTAAATGTATTCCAACTAATTTTTTTTACCACTCTCTGATATGCAGAAAGTTACACAGAATACTCTCAAAAAGCACAAACTAAGAGCTGCATTGAGTAGACATATTTAGATTTTTTTTTTCCTGAAAAATCCCAGCAAGACACTGCTAGGAAAAGGAACACAGAAGTGTTAGACATTTTGCCTAGGAAATATTTCTATAAATCTGACATCCAAATGCACTTTGCACCTATAAACTACATTCAAATTCATTTTTATGAATTCAAAAAAGAAGTATTTCCATACTAAATGGCTCTGCACAGATAATGTTACGTAAGGACCTAGGAAATCTCCTTAATCATTTTTAACAGAACACTGCTCAAAGTAACATCACATGGACAAAATTTATACATCAGGCAAGACTGGCAGATCTCCAGCCTGGAAACTCTGGAATGATCCCAAGATAACGACAGATCTACTGTGACAGTCTGAAGAATAAGGCCCAGTCACAGCAACTGGGACTTAACATATCTTATTGTTCTTACAATTGATATCAGAACTCACTGGAAAAGAACACAGCACAGAAAAGAAGTGAAGGTCCCACCAAAAGGCAGCCATTGACTGTCTGTGTCATATGAAAACTGTTAGAATCGGTATATTACATGATTACCAAACAGCTTTGGGATAGCAGACATTTATTTTATTTTATATTATTTTATTACCAATGAGAAAGATACAGACTGGAATCCAGTTAAGTAATAAGAGAATGATATAAACTATGTAATTCTGTAAAAGACTGAAAAGTTTTAGTTAACTTAAAAGAAATAGTTTATAAAATATTCAAACCAAGTACCCTGGTCTCAAAGGCATCAAGTACTAGAAAACACAAAATAGTATTTGTTTTTAAAATACAAAAATATTTTGTCTTTCTTTTCTGCCTTGTAATATCTTCTGTACCTGTTTACCATGTATGCACAACTTCCTATATTTGCTGTAGCTGGTACTTACGGTAAGATGCTTCAGTTGTGGCTGTGCTAATATTAATATACATTTTATTTTAAATTCTTATCTAATGATTTTCAAGATTTTAGGATTTAAAATGAGAAAGTAGCAAACATTGATGCCAGAGGAAAAAAAAATAATATATATATATGGGGTCATATAAGAATGAACTCCAGAAAAAAAAAAAAAATCCATAAATCTCTAACGCTGCATTAGTATTTAATAACTTTAGGTCCTGTATCGTTAAAAAATGTTAGAAGGTACAGGTTTGCCTGACATAGCACAGAAAACAAGTTTTGTAGGAAGAAATAATGTAAGATGAAACAATATAGCTGGGAAAAGAACCACACAAGCTTGCAGGCTGACACACCATTCAAAGCTGAGAACAAGGCCATTTCCGACTAAGAGAAGAAAATGAGGTCTGAAAAACGTGTCTATTCTTTTCTCAGCTACATCAGTTGCCTAATAAAAGATGTCAACTCTCCCTTTCATTTTTAGTCTGTTTTGACAGCAACAAGCCACCAAACAATAGCAACAACCAGCTCCCCAAGAAGGAAAGATCCTTTTCAGAAGATTGTGTTATAGCTATTCCACTACACAGTCTGCATAAGGATTATTTCTTAGTGGTAATGGGAACACAGGCTAAGCCAGAGATCTAACTTCGACATTTTTGGAACAACCTCTCCAAAAAATCTTTAAATATGCAACCAAACAGGAGTGTCCATATACATCATAGATGTACGAGCAAAAAATATGTTTGTAGAGATAAATATCAGCTGAAACCTACTTTTTGGTAACTCACATTTATACACACACACACGTACAAATATTGTCTTAGTGCCACTGTTTGGGCCTCAACAGCATTTATTGCTACAGGATTTAATAAATGATGGCTAAACATTAGCATTAAAAGATGTGTTTTTTTTGTGGCAACTCATTATACGTCTTCAACACTCAGGTAGTGCTTGGGGTGACAAAGATCCTAACTCGTCTTGCAAAATGGAGGTATTACCTTCATGGGGCAGTCATGAGTCAAGCTAGGATTCTCCTTCTCAAGGCATCAAACCCTCCCTGGGATATAAAGGTCTGAATCATACTGCTCTTTAAAAGCCTTGCTTTTCAACTGTCCCATATTTTGAGCCAAAAAGAAAGATATCTTCAAAAGAAACACGTCTTCACAAGAAACACAATCCAGTAAGGGGATAATGGTTTATTTATCTATACTTTAATCAGAAAACATGATTTTTTTTTTTTAAAACAAGTGTTATTTATTCCTGTAAATACCTCCAGATTTTCATTTCTTAAATTCCTCTGTTTTGACAGCTTGTGAATACTGACATAAATTATTAATAGTTTCTATTAGGAGCATTGAAATTGGTGGATACGTCGTCAGATGCAGGCTGCATAAACTATCTTGTGTCTTTATTTTGATGACTGTTTAATATACAAAACCCAAAATTTTCAGAAAAACAACAACCAAAAAGCTTTTAGATGCCCTGCTCCTATCTGTGTCCCCTTCCTATTATCTTTGTATTCAACACAATTTAATGCCTGCAAAGCAGAGCAATTTTTTTTCATGTTTCCATTCCTGTTGATCTTGGCTACCTCCTCCATCACAAAACGCAGACAATAAAGAAAATTAAGTAATCAAAAAATTAAGTAATTTTCATTTACAAAATTAACCCAATAAAAGTTACTCTGCAAGTTTATCAGAGTAATCTCCAATCCAATTGCAGCTATTCTTAAAAGTAAAAGCCATGTGTGAAGCACTTTTTGGAGCTAAATAGACAAAAGGGAGTTGGTTTACCTCTGCTTGGAAATGGAAAAATATTAATGAATTTACACTCTGGCAAAATGCTTCGGTATTTCCTGTGAAGAACATAAGTCTTCAGGTATGGTAAACTTAGTGTCAAACTGATCAAAACCTGAGCTACTTCCCTGTCCTAACCTAATATATTATTAGGTAAGTCTGGCTGAGAGTCAAACCAGTGTATTTTGAAGATTAAAAAACATATTGTTTGAAAAGTAAGGCTCAAAAAACTTCTGCACTTCACCAAAATGCTTTTTTTGAGGGAAAAAAAAAATGGATATGGGAACAATCCTAACAAAACATTTCAAAGACATATCTTGCAAATACTAGAACTTCAGAATTAGAGAGACAAGGAGGCTAAAATGCTTTTACAGCTATTTGCAGTGAGAACACATTTTATTCATGGAATATTGAAAATCAATGGTAGAATACAGCCTAGAGGAACACAACACAAACATGGAAGACTTCTGGAGACTACATGTGTTCCAGGTTCTGGTTGTTAAAAGAACCGTCTTTTTTCTTTTTAAGAGCTGGCAGTTTTAAAGGCAGTTATTTCTAAAAGAATGCATTCACAAGAACAATGTGTTGCTAAGACTACCGCTTACTTTAACTTAAAAGATGGTTGCTATCCATAAGCCATTGTACATTTTCTGAAATGGAATGATATCACACCCATTCAAACACAGAAATTTAACTGTTCAGCCCAAAGCCACAGGGCTGGTCCCTGAATAAAGTGGCAGGGAATTGATTGTGAAAAAAATCAAACTCACCCCTCTTGAAAATATCCTCACTGCTTCTGTCATCAGCTGAGAATATAAAACTTCAGATGCCTTCTTCTTATCCGGAGGGGTACACTGCAGTTCATCAGAGAGACCAACTCAGCACATCTGCAGGACCACCAGTGCGAGTCTTCTTACCTCAAATGTTATGGACTACACATGCAGTCTCCAGACATCTTCCATGTTTGTTTTGTGTTCTGCTAGGCTGTATCCTACCATTAGTTTTCAATGAACTCACATCAAATCCTTCCACAAATATTAGACTGAGCTATTTGAACTGTATTCTTGTCTTCACTATTACCTCAGCTTCATCCCAGTGCTATTTTGCTCAACCATTTAATAAAGTCAATTTCATAATTCTGGTTTAATCTGAGGAATTGCAACATGCTTCTAAGACAAGGACTACAGCAATCCAAAACTAATATGGGTGCGTTTTCAGATTAAAATTGCAGTTTCTCATTCATATCATCTCCATTCAGCCATATCTGAAGGGAGGGTGTCAAGAGGATGGGGCCGGACTCTTTTCAGTGGTGCCCAGCGACAGGACGAGAGGCAACGGGCTCAAACTGAAGCACAGGAAGTTCTGGCTGAATATGAGGGGGCACTTCTTTACTGTGAGGGTGACAGAGCACTGGCACAGGTTGCCCAGAGAGGCTGTGGAGTCTCCTTCTCTGGACATATTCAGTGCTTGCCTGGATGCCATCCTGTGCAACATGCTCTAGGTGGTCCTGCTTAGCACGGGTTTGGACCAGCTGGTCTCCTGAGGTCCCTGTCAACCTCAACCAGTCTGTGATTCTGTGATTCTGTGATATTCACTCAGATCTTTAATGAATGTGAAGGACTTACAGCTATTAAAGACCAGGTGAGCAGTTTTATGTTTGAAAAGATATGTTAGAAAGACCAACAGAGTTTAGGACCAACTGCAATAGTCAGTCTACGCTTGAAATGGGAAGCTCAGCTTGATAACAGAGGACGGTAAGGTGGGTTTATTCTGTGGCTGCCAGTAAGGTCAACTCCACCAAAAATGCAAAGATGACCACCTCCTTTGGAGGATAACAGAAATTAGATCCCTCTAAATGCTAGCTCTTGCAAATATCAAATGCCATAATGATTTCACACAAAAAGGAACAAATGGGTAAAAAGTAACTGATCACTACTCTTGCTCCTTTGCTCTGCAGAAAAACATGGTTCTGAGGTCTACAGACAGAATTCAGCAGCTTCATGGGTAACTTTAACATATTGTTCATGAATCTAATTGACCAAGTAGAAGGAGTGGTTTATGATACCTCTGAAAGTCTAAAAAATAATAAAGTCAATTTTATGTTAAGAATTCATCTCCTGCCAGGTTCACAAAGACCCTTCCTCAAAACCCTCTTCTCCAACTGAGACTGAGCTCCATTCCACAATTATAGAATCCCTCAGAATCAGAAAATGCTAAGCAATGAGGCCAAAGAGGCAACAAATAAACAACCTGGATAATTGTGCAATCTGGTCACTTTAGCATAGCTGGTTACAAATAACAGCCTCAATGTTCACTCACTGCTGCAGCTGTAGATCTGTGTCCTATGGAAGCATCTGAATAGCAAGCAGGACCAGCAAAGAAGTCCCGCTGAATGCAATTAAAGCCATACATCACTTCTTCATAAGAAGGATAAATAAGTTCTGAATTCACATAAAATTAATTGCAAGCCTAAGAATGGTGCCAGAAACAAAGAGAAATTCCCACCTATGATGAAGCAAATTAGATCTCCTCATATCTTATGCTTCACTAAGCTAGCATTCAATGGATAAGTTTGAGGACAGAATGTTGGTGACAAATAAGGATTGCTGATGTGCCTATAAATTATAGACGAGTTACCTTCCTGTGTTGTGTCCACACATTAACAAATCCACCATAAAACACTTAAAAATTAAGTTCATTGTACTATGGCCTATGACAACAATGAGCTTCTGAGAATGTAAAATCAGAAAACCAAATGGTTCTTCCTATCCACATCTGTAATATTTTAATAGGAGAATAGGCAACTGCTAGTTATTACTGCATGAGACAGTTTTAACATCTGCTTGAGCTTTTTGTGTTCTCTAGCTGTTAGTTTCCATTCTGCTAGGAAATTTTTAAATTATGGGTTAGACTGACCATGTAATAGAATAACTTAATTTCACACTGTGCTAAAGTTTGACCACAATCTTCTTTCAGAAGACATTTCTTACTGAGTGTGAAGCCCCCTCACCCCTTCTATCCTCCAGTTCTTTTATTGATTCTTTCCTTTAACAGGGAAAGGTCTGGATAACAACCAGTTTCATGGGTTTTGCCAACAAGGGACAGGAAAAGAAAGTCAAGAGACACACAAGGCCTTTTCCTGGTCTGATGCCTAATTGTAAAACATCACACTGTTAGTAATATCATATTCAGCACATCTAACGGAAGTGTATTATGTATAATTTCATTTTCAAGGCTGTATTTATATATGAAGAAAAGGTCTGATCTTTGCAGCATGACTACTTCTCTGACATAAAATTTGTCAAAACCTTCCCTATCTTGTCTGACCAACTACAACCCCATTTACAAAACATATAACAAGTATATTTTTTTAGCTCTTTTTCACCTTACTTTCCAAACCATTTATAGCTGGCAAATAAGGTTTAATAATTATTTTCTATGTCACTGACTATCTAAAACTGCTTTGCAGAAATACAACCTATAGAGTTCTGAAAAAGTGTTAAGAGGTATGAATTTAAAAGCTAGCAATGTAGAATTTAGAGAGCCATTTCCCTAGCAGGTAAGTAAAACTGTGCAGAAAATTGGGTTGTGGAGTGCCAGGTTTCAAAGTGATTGTACAAGGGCTACATGCAGTCTTACAGTATATGGGGAAAAATAAAACTTATCAATTGTCATTAAGGGAAGCACACAAACTATGCATGCCTATGCTCAGTTGAAGGGTATGATCCCCCTCATTCCCAGAGGAATCTATCTCTAGAGAAAGCAGAATAGTTATGTTTCCTCTAACACTTTTTTTTTCCTTCACTCTCTTCTCATCAGCTAACATTTCTCATTATCTTTATAAAACTGGAGAAAAGGCCCCTTACCTTAGACGTCATTATGATGATTGCCCTGGAATCAGGGCTATAAGTTAATGTGTTAATTTTGCAAGTAATGCTTTAAATTAATATTTTAGGTCTGTTTTTGCTACTTCAAGACATCAGCTTCTAGGAATTTGAAGCTTCAAGTATTACTAACCCCACTTATGACAGTGTGCTGGTTGCTCTCAGAAGGAACGTTAGTCTAGTGTAGTTGGTGTGATAATATATCCTCTAGGCAGCTACAGAGCAGCTGGATTATGCAAGTCATTATCATTTTTTATTTATGTATTTATTTATTTAAACAGACTTTTTTTTTTTTTTTTTAACCACCCCACACTAGTGCTATTGTTGGAAAAATACTGATTGCAAGTCCCATGAAATGAGTATTTGAACTGCACTTCTTAGGTACATAACAGAGTGCCCAGATTCCAGGTTTCCCAGTATTCAAATTCCTTCCTGTAAAATTTTCCTGCAGAATTTGGAAGATTACACAAAAGCATATATGTGTCAGAGGAGCAAAAAGCCAAAAAGCTTTTTTTTTTTAAAATTCATTTACAACAAATAATTAAACCCTAGAACAGAAGGAAGTGAATTACACCCTGTAATCTCTCTCTTATGCTCTAGACATCTTGCAGTCTACCTTAGGAATTATTTTGGTGCAATATAAACACACCAAGCAAACAAAGCACTCGGTGGAGAAGATAAGAAATCCACACCTGTATATCTGAGGGTGTTTCACTGTGGACCACCTCTAATCTGGTCCTGCAGACTGAATGTTTATTCATGGCTCTAATACATCTTCTAGTTTAGTTTCAAAAGAATCCAAGTTTGTGTGCTCCAAGACCACTCTGCAACAGAAACCAAAACAGACCAAATGGAAAAAACTGCAAGTCACTCCAAAAGCCAATTTCTGATTCAAGTAAAATAAAAAAGTAGGTTCAGTTCCCAATTTCTCTTTTTGAATGGACCAGAATCACGTCCTTTCTGTAAGGAACTGCCATGGCAGGATATGTGTTACTCATTATATTATGATAGGCAGGCCACTCAGGAGGACTAATCAAGGTGTCATGAAGCTATGCAAGGAGAAAAATTAGAAGGGCCAAAGCCCAACTGGAACTTAATCTGGCTACTATCGTTAAAGACAATAAAAATTGCTTCTACAAACACATTAGCAACAAAAGAAGGTCTAAGGAGAATCTCCATCCTTTATTGGATGTGGGGGGAAACATAGAGACAAAGGATGAGGAAAAGGATGAGGTGCTTAATGCCTTCTTTGCCTCAGTCTTTAGCAGCAAGACCAGCTGTCCTCTGGGTACCCAGCCCCCTGAGCTGGAAGATGGGGACAGGGAGCATGACAAAGCCCCCCATAATCCAAAAAGAAATGGCTAGCAACCTGCTACA